>CAUHTR010002006.1:0-66418 GCA_959609185.1 Schmidtea polychroa | reverse complement strand
TATATATGGTGTGTGTAATTAATGGAGACGTTTCAATTAACAACATTTATAAAAATAACAAAATGTCAATGTCTATAGTATCCAAAAATTTTCAACATCAAAGCTCTTTGTTGTGCATTATTTGCGTACTGCTCAGTTTGGTTTATTACTAAATTGTATCGGGATGGTTGGGTGAATGTTATGTATAAGATACAATTATTTTTATTTATTACAATAGGTTATCAAAACTAAAAATTATAACTTCCAAACGTTACAATGTTTAGTATATATGAAAACAAAAATATTACCATTAATGTTTATTAAAATGTTTATGAAAAAATTTTCTGGGTTTCTTCTCTATGAATATTTTCCACTCTTTCAGAATTTTAGCCTTTCTTTTCTTTTGTTATTTTCATTTAATTTCCAGCTTTGAATTGCCATTGATTGTTTTTATTTAATTTCCCATCTTGCATTTATAATAAGTGTTACAATCACATTGATTGCGTTGTTTCTTGTCAGTCAATTGTTCCTCCAAATACCGGTATCACATCTACTGCAAATAATAGTCCAATCACCACCCACTGACAATATTACGAAATACCGTGTTTATCCTAAATTAAGCCCCGGGCTTAAATATATTTTTTTTAAAAATTTGGCAAAAATACACTAGGCTTAATTTTGAGAGGTTTTCTATTTTTTGGAATAAAATAAACTTTTAAAAATTATACAAATATTCAAAATAAAAATTTAATCAATGAAAATGTTTTTATTCTAGTACAAACACAGTGACGTAGCCAGTGGACGCAGGAACCTGCATTGCGGGGGCCCAAAATTATTACTAAAAAAATATTTACAATCATTTTCTGAAACTTTTTCCCCGCAGTTATATTTGCCTACAAACATAAAACTATCATTGAATAGCGGCTGCTGTGAATAACTATGTATTAAACTTTAACCGAAAAATTACAAAAAAAAATTACAAATTTGTAACAAACATATCAACTTCTTCTAAAACATTGTCTTGATCATTTAAAATTGAAAAATCAACAGTCTTGTTTGCGATTCTACTTCTTTTAAAATCAACGGACCAAAACGTTCGTGTTTAGAAATTGCTGAAGTCTCGAATGAAAAGGATCTGTCCAAATAACCGGCACGTAAAGAGTTGAAAACGCTTTCATTTGTGATTTACTCCAAGCTGCTTTTACCCAACCAACAACATCCTGTAATTTAGGTTTGATATAATTACCTTTCACAATACGTTCTCTTTTAGTTTCAATATAGATGTTAATTTCTTCCCGAAGATAATTCTTAAATGGCTTATTTATGCCAATATCCAGACTTTGTAAATATGCTGTCATGTCGGATGGAATCATGACTTGATCAATATTCTGATTCGAGAGATACTCCTTCATTGTTTTAGCTCGGTGTTTACTAGCAGAGTCCCACACCTGTCGTTTCTTTTGATTGTGTCGTAAAACTGGTAGAAACATTAAATTTATCAATTTTTTAATAACATCTTGGGTACACCAAGCTTTTTCAGTTTCTAAGACGTAAATTCCAGAAATACAATTGATCATTACTTTTTTTTGGTTAATAAATTTGTAATTTTTATTAATTTTTGTCGAACCCATATCTTACGCACGCCCATATCTTACGCAAAAATTTTTTTATTCTACACAAAGAAACAAAATGCAATAAAAACACCAAAATATTATATAAAAAGCAATTAAATAATGAAATTTAATTATTGTTTTTCTAAATTATCTTTTTCAGCCTATTTTTACAAACCACCATGTGATTTTCTTCATTCAAATCGGATTTTAATCTAAAAGACTCGTTTCCAACTCTTTCTACTATTATCCAACTTCCTTCTTCATAAAAATCTTCCATTTTTCTTTTTCTTGTTTCTGTGTTTGCATCAAAAGATTTCTTAACCAAGACACGCTCTCCAGGATTAAAAGTAATAGAATGATAGTGAACATCTGCATCACTCACCATTCTTCTGGTATATCTGTTTCAATAATTTTGGTCAACCAGGCTTTCTCGAATAATTTCACTATTTGATTCAGCATTAATGCTTTCATTTTCATTGCTATTGCCATTATTATTGGTGTTTAAATCCCCAACTAGATCAGTATATTCATCTGATTCAACTAAAAAGTGAATTTTCATTATTAATATTTTCCAACAATAAATTTTCTCTCATTTCGCTTCTTTGTCTTCCTCTAAAAGCATTCATTGGTGTCGTGTTGATTGCTCTATGCCATTTAATTAAATCTATAAATTTGTATTAGTAATTTTTTTCTTTTTGCGTAAGATATGGGCGTGCGTAACATATGGGTTCGACAATTTTTATTTCATATCTTTTCTACCATCATACATACTAGCACCCCGGTTGTCTCGACACTTTTTACTGGTGACTCTGTTGGGTTCTACAAACTTTCCTCGCATACTAACGGACTATTCTTACCGACAACATTTAAAAACTCACAACAATTATATTTGTTTGTATTTTTAACTTTGTGTTTAAGTTTAGTTCGTAGTATGACGTTTGTGATACAATTAAAATTGTACAGTTTACCTTTGGTTATATGTAAATTTTAGTGTATTTTTTATGTTGTTTCATTTGAAGCAGTCACTGTACCATTTTCTGTATGTATTTGGGTAAAGAGTGCTTTGATCAGAGATTCGTAATGATTTGAGATTGTTGAATGAAATGTGCTTTTAGTTTGTTTGTTTGTTGTGAACTGGTTCATTATTTGTGAGTTGTTCTGTTTCGTGATAACGTTTTATTCTGCGGATGTTTAATCACATTTCTATGTTATTTTCTTGGTATTGTAGCAACAGTTTTTGTTTAGCTTCAGAAGTTTGTTTAGGCTTTCGTACTTTGATTCGAAACCTTTTGTGAATGGTTTCTTTTATCAGGACAATTTTTTATTGGTAAATATGGTTTTCCGTTTGTTTTTTGGATTTTGTTTATTTTTTAGTATTCCTTTTGGCTCTACCTCGCTATTATTTGTTGTTAGTTGTTCTACTAGTTCATTGTTTGTCTTTAGAGAAAGCAGGTTGGTTTCTCTATAAAAAATTTTGTTAGATGGACTTTTATTGTCTTTTGAATTTGGGGTGTCTCTTAGTCTCAGTAGGATTGTTGGAAGTTGTTTTAATCAATTTCTGTCTTCCACTTTAATTCTTATGTTTTCCACAATTTTTCTGTGTAGTCTTTCTATTTACCCATTTGCCTGTGGGTTGTAAGCGGCTGTCCTATTTTGTTTGATATTATATTTTTTGCATAATATATCGAATAGTAGCGATATTTTGTCGTATATGTTTTTGGCAGAAATTTCTATTAGTCACATTACTTCGGATCAATTCGTTTATCTGTCAATTATTGTTTGTAGCTACTTGTATCCATTGTTTGGGACTTATAGTTCTACAATGTCTGTATGAATCATTTCGAAAAGTTTGCTGCTTGGAAAGTTTACTTTTTGTGTTACTATAATTTTTGCTGTTTTGTTGTTTTGACAATTTTTGATTGTTTTCATTTAGTTTCTTTTCTCAAGCTTGGCCAAATGTATCTATTATGAATCATTTCGTAAGTGGATCTGCTTTCTGGGTTGTTTATATTATGGACTTTTGAAATACAAGCTTTTCTGAATTCTCTTGGTAGTAGGTGTCTTGGTGTTTCTTTCATTACAGACGTCATACCAGAATTCTTTGATTTTTTCTGATTTCAGACTGTTTTTGTTGATTGTTTTTTGAGTGTTTTTGCTCATTTGTTTTTGATCTATCAGATTAAATAAGTTCGCAGAAATCTAGTGGGTTTATGTATGTTTCTGTCCTTGATAGTGTCTGCAACAATGTTTGTGGCTCTAGTGACATAATTGATTGAGCAATTTAATTGTGATATGAAATTCAATTGTCTTATTTGCCTCGGCGATACGTTTTTCATTTGTATTGCGATTTTATTTGCTTGTAGTCTGTATATATTTTGAAGTTTCTTGCTTCCAGTAAATGTAGGAAGTGTTTGATTGCATCGTGTATTGATCGTTTTAAACTTTTATGAGAAAAACCCGATTGGCTGTTTGCCGAATTCTTTGTCTAGGTACAATCTCGCACCCATTGCCAAACCTGAATAGTCTGTTAATAGAATGTATTCTAGTTATAGATTGGGATATCCCAACAGTATTGCTTGGGATAAACTATCTTTAGCATTTTTGAAGTTTTGTGTTGTTTGATCTGTCCAATTTATTTTATGTTTCTTCGTGTTTTGATAAGATCGTTTAAAGGAGCTAGTAATTTACTACAATTTGGTACGTACGCGTGGTAAAAATTCACCAATCCCAAAAATCGTCTAAACTTTCTGTTGATCTTAAGTAGAGTGAATTGTTTGATTGAGTTATTTTTTCTATTGGCTTTGTGCTTTTGTTATCCAGTGTGTGTCTGATAAAATTAATTTCATTCTTTAGGAATTCACATTTATGTATGTTTATTTTGAGGATTGAGGAATTTAGAGTTTTGAACACGTTTTCGATGTCTTTCAAATTTTTAAATGTCGTCTAAATATGCTATTGTCTTTAGACTGTTTCTTAGAGTTTGGTTTATAAAACGCTGAAATGTTGCAGCTCCATTTTGAGGGCTGAAACGCATTCTGTTATATTCGAACATGCCGATTGGTGTTACAATAGCTTTTTTAATGTCTTCTTTTTGGATTGGTATTTGGTGCTAGGTTTTTTGTAGGTTTATTTTTGAAAATTATTTTGCGCCTTGCAATTTGTTAATAATGTCTCCTATGATTTCAAGTGGGTAGTCGTCTGGGTTTGTGATTTTATTTAGCATTCTGCAATCTCCACAGGCCTTCCATTCTCCATTTGCCTTTGGTTTAAGCATTAGTACGGATGACTAATCAGAATTCGAGTGTTTTATTATAATATCGCAAGGCTATTAAAAGAACTATGCCATATTAAATGTGAGTTGAATAGTTCTCAAAGCTAGCAATATGTAACAGAACTAGAAAGTAAATTTGCTAGTCTTCGTGAAGGGACAAATAGAGGATGAGGCTTGAAAGACAACTTAACTAAAGATATTTTTAGTTCAATAATAAGTCACAGATATTAGTAATCCTTGATAAATCTTGAATTTCTCAATACTTAGATAATATTATTTGTCATTATTTATCCAGAAGATACATAATATTACATGTGTTGTATACATTATACATTATACATTATATCTCAACCCGTGTTCAGCGGAACATCAGTGTTCCGCGAAAAAATGATATTTTATCTTTAAATTTGCATTTAAGATACATATCATCAAAAACCTCAATTAATGTTTTTATAAGATGATTCATTAAGAAAGCCGTTACACAGATATATAAACATACAAATATAAAAGTGTTTTTATTGCTTGTTATTGTTGCGCATTGTTTGCGTTTACGACAGATTTATAGTAATTTGTGATTGGTCACTCATTGTGGGCAAGTATTTTTTTGTCAGTGTTCCGCGTAAAAAAATTCATGTGAATGGTGTTCCGCGCTTTTATATTAATTGAGAACCACTGCATTATATTGTCTAGTCATGAATGTGTAATTGTTAAATATTCATTAAGACAATAAAAAACTAATTATTTGTCCTAAACCTAACTAATTTATTGAAAGAGCTGTAAAATATTTTAAAATTATTCCTGAGTGAAAATTATTTAATTAATTAATTATTCTAAAGCATTTCGTTTGAAACAAACAAGAATAATTACTTATTGCTCAAAAAGCAAAACAAAATTTTTATTCAATTACAATCTTTCATAATTAAAATCAAATGAAAAAATTCAATTTATAAATAATTCATTCAAAATGAGAGCTACGTCTTTGATTTTGATATAAATTAGGGAAATCCTTGCTCCACACATTATTACCGTTGATATTGGGATACATGTTTTCTGGTGATATTATTATCGTATTCTGTTGATTAACATTCTTATATTCATTTTCAAAGTTGCTTAACCTTTTATTTTGTACACTTATACTTGAAATATTATTATTATTTGATACGGGATATGGATTGATGGGGCATAGCTGTGTAGAATCATTAAATCTAAAGCCTGAAATTATTGCACTCGTACAAGAACTAGAATCGGACGACAATTTGTCTTCATCTATAAAATACAAAAATATCAAAATTAATAAATTGTTAAAAGATTTTAGTGAAAATTTTAAATGAAATTGCAATAAATACCAGCAATGGAATCCAGAAATCCATTATTTGAATTAGAATCTGCACATAGTGAACTGGAGTATCGAAGGTTGCCATTTATTAAATTATTAGTTCCCATGCAAGATTTTCCCGTTTTCTTTTTTCTTGCTCTCGCATTTTGAAACCAAACTTGTGTTACTCGTTTGTTTAATTGAGCTGAATTGGCAATTTTTTCAAGTTCTTGTCCATCGGGATTACATTCCGAATCAAAATGCGCTTGTAAAATAGCCAATTGTTCTGGAGTGAAACTTGTTCGAATTCTTTTCAATTTATTTTTACCACTACTATCACTACCTAATAATTACAAGTTCAATAATTTTAATTAATTATTTCAAATTTTAGCGTTGATTTAAGTTAAAAGCATAAGAATTTATACAGATCTCAGGTTCAATAATTGCGCATTGTCAATCGACATTGGCTAGCATGTAAATGTTTAATTTCCTTACAATTAATTGCACAATTGAATAACTTATTTATTGTACTACTGGTTATCTAGTTTGAGTAGTGCACTATATTGATTCAATAGTTACAGATTTTTAGTTCATTAATTAATTAATTTTCCAGATCAGTAAATTATTATAATTTCATTTTTAGTGGACTTTAAAAATTTTGTTACAAGATACTCAGAGCGCACTTTGAGAACCGTTTATTTAAATTATTATTAATTACATATTTATCAATAGTATAATTATTTGTGATTTATTTATAAATAAAGAAATATTGTTAAATGATAATAATTTGTTTATGATTCCAATTATTAAAGAAACTAACTATTTTCCGTTTTCCCGTTACAAATTTCCAGGAAGTGTTCATGACAAAACAAACGATCTTCGATTAAGCTGCATTTTTCTCCTTTAGTGAGTTGCCGTGTACAAATACAGCAAGTGAAGCATGATATGTGAAATGGAAAATCATTCAGTCTGTGCACCCATGCATCTCCAGAAACCAAAGTGTTACATCTTTGGCAATATGTCATTCTAAATTTCAATTTTGCAATAAAGAAAATTTATTTAATAAACCTTTTTTTACAATCTTTACAAATCACTTTTCCTTTTCTTATCCAACATTGTTCATCTGATTCTGTCAAAAGTGAGGAACATTTGCAACAAATTAAACACTGTAAATGAAATCTTTCTTTAAACGTTTCTTTATTTACTTGCTTTAGGTGATAATACGATTCCTTCATGATTAGGTAATCATTGCAGGCAAAACACTTCCCATCAAACCGATTCTCTTTTTCAATATTTTGACAATCATCATTGTTATTCTAAATTTTAAGAGATCAATTAAAACATTTTTTACTGAATTGCTGAATTGATTTGTCTAGAAATCTACAGGAATTTTATTCGTGAGTTTTTATTCGGGAAAGAATTTTTAAATAAAAATATATCATGAAAAACTTGAATTCAGTGTAATTTATTTTCAATAAACTTTTATATTTAATAAAAACAATTTCACTTACTATACTTTTGATGAGGCATCTAGATGATGTTGAGTTAGCTTTGCAACAATATGTTAAATTCTGATTGATATCACTTAATTCACATTCGGAATTTAAATCATTCCCGATCATAGAATCATAAATAATCATTTCATTTAATATTTGTCGAGATTTATTGTCTTAAAATCGCTTTTCCATCCAATAGTTGACTAGTTCAGTGCTCAATAATTGGCTGTTATTTTCTGTGGTGGATAATTAGAATTATGTTTTGCTGATTTCAGTTTTCCATTGATATGTCTTTAAATTTACTTGCAATGAGAATAATTGCTGAAAAGACATTCTTTAAATGAAAATTGCCAGATAAAACATCAAATAATTATGAGAATAATTATAGAATTTGTATGAAATTATTCTCACATATTGTTTTTAGAAAAATGAAAATTTTATTTTAAAATTAGTAATTAGAGTTTAATCAAACAAAAAAATAGAATAAGAAATCAAATTTTCTGAAATAAAACAGTTTATGTCCGCGGTCGACAACACAAATGTGCTAGATTACTACAAAATAGGTAATTAAAAGGACTGACCATTCCGCGTACTACTAAAATAAAATTTTATTTTATTGGACTATAATATATTAATTATATAAAAACATCAACGCAAATGGGCTGAAATAACAATTTATGGTAAATTCTATCACTTCATTTTAGTCTAAAATATATTTTTACTTATTCACAGTAAGGTGAAGGTTCAAGTAATGAAAACGTTTCTGATCCCATATGTTACCGACCACTTGTCTGTACTAAGATATAAGTGGAAATATTATTATTGGTGAAACAATTTTTATTACAAATGTCAAAATGGTAATCAGTGACGCTTTCAATAAACGCAACTTACAAATGAAAATATTATTATAATTTACTTGAATGACATACTTTCATAAAATGGAATAAAGACAAAAGTACACTAAAATTACTTATAAAAGAATAACATCAAAGGATTCTTTCTGATAGAATGAATAAATTTATAATATAGGATGTTGATTGAATGGGTATTTTCACTCGCTTTTTGGTATAAATAGTTATAAAGGAAACTGCCGAAAGAAGTAAGAGAAATTTTATTATGTAATTTTTGTGTTTGGTAATCTATGCATGATCAGTGGGCTCAAAATTGTCTACTGAACAGCCATGTGTGCTCTGCAATTAAATCCGCCACAGAGAAAAGATAAAAACCTTTTTATTTTGAAGAGTTGAAAGTTTATTAATTTTTTAAATAAATAAATATTGTAAAATGTCTTTTTATATCAGAGGTTCTGAACCGGTGCTCCGTGAGAATGTTACAAGTGGTTCATCAAATATACTACTTTGATCATTTGATAATGTTTTTTTCTTATTTTATGCTTTTCCTGTAACCTGTTAGCAATGTTCACACACATTTTATTGTTAAATCATATTTTCTTATGATTATAGGAGCCACTTATCTAGATCAGTGTCAGGCAGGGGCGGCTCAAGAAATTTTGTCCAAGCCTAGCGCCCTAGGCGAATTTTTAAATTTCTTAATTCAATGAGTAGGTATTTCATAATAAAATATTTTTGCACCCTAAAAAATTTTGCGCCCTAGGCGGCCGCCTAATTCGCCTATATGGTAGAGCCGTCCCTGGTGTCAAGCAACCTTTTTCGCATCGCGGCACTTTAAGCCAATTTTTTTTTCTTGAGGCACCCCTATATAAAAGATCAACAGTTGAAAATCTTATAATAAATTTTTATTTACAAGTAATGATTCGAATACAATTAAATTTTATTTTTGTTCAATGCGAAATTTGAGATTGCTTTTCACGCAAATATGGTTGATGCGAGTCTCAATTTTCGAAAGACAAACACGCATTTCTTTATAGATCATTTGTAGTCTCTCACGCTTTTTTTACTTCATTTCTGTGAGTACCGAAAAGCCCTGCTCGCAAAGATAAGAGCTTTCAAATGGCAATATTAATTCTATTGCTTTGCTGCTCAATCGTGCAAATTCGTTGTTTAAGGATATCCAGAACTCAAACAGCTATGTTACACAAAGATTCTTTTGAAAACCAAATCATTTCTCAAATCAATCAGGTTTTCCTCAAGCTCCTCTTCAAGATTGATGGCTTCACACTCCGCAAATGGGTTGACAACCCATTCCATTTCAGTTACGTTGAGATTGGGAAAGTACTTAAGAAATGATTCTGACAAAGATTTCAAAGCATCTTCTATTTCTTGCTTGATTTGAATTTTTGAGAGAATCGAGTCACCAATCGGAAAGGATCCAAAGATTGATCTGCTGACTTTTAGACTCCACAATCTCAGTTTTTCCTCAATTCTTTTTAACGTGCCGGGGTAGTGATGACGTTTTCTTCAGCTCCTTGCAATTTCAAAGTAATTTTAATATTTTTGATACACAAAAGCTGCCTTAGAATTTTTGAACGGAAAATTTGTGGTTTTAATATTTTCTATAGACAAGTTGTGGTATCAGAATTAATGAATCCGCTTCAGTAAAAATATTTGTAATTATTTTAAAGAAATGTTGGTCATAGAAATGTCTGAATATAAATATATTTAAATAAATAAATTTAGGTTGAATGAGATTTGGACAT
This sequence comes from Schmidtea polychroa, assembly GCA_959609185.1. Taxonomy (NCBI): domain Eukaryota; kingdom Metazoa; phylum Platyhelminthes; order Tricladida; family Dugesiidae; genus Schmidtea; species Schmidtea polychroa. Next base: position 56,127 of record CAUHTR010002006.1, on the reverse strand, counting down.
GGTTTTGTGGTCTCAATAAAAACGCGTGTAACAATTTTGAATAAGAAATTTTGGCCATAGAAATGTATGTACATTATTTTCAATGGTTTAGATGACTAAAGAAGTGGTTGAATTAAATATTTAAAGAGTTTGAATAGTCAATAAAATCTTTTAGAATTTAATGAACTAAGTTTGAATAAAGTTGGTTTGAATTACACAGTGCTTTTTTCTGACGGAACGCTCCGGGACGGCGTTCCGGCACATTTTTTCGCTGAATGATTTAAAAAAATTGACATATGTTTTGGTTTTTTGTCATATTTCTATTTCTGACATTTCAAATAGTCAATTACAATCAAATTAAAAGTAGTAGTCGTACGCCAAAGCAAGTGAATCATAACTCCATGCTTCCTATGTGTTATTACTATTAGTATAATGGAATTACTATTATTATAATGAAATTACTATTATTATAATGGAATTTGCTATAAACAACTTTACGATTTCATTTTTCTTTACATTTTTTCTGCATTATAAAATTAATCGGTAATAAGTTACTAATAACTAATAAGTGTATATTTTGTGTCCTGCATAATTATTTTATCTGTTAACTAATTTCAGCGTCATTTACGTTCCGGCACCTTAAAAAAAGCACTGGAATTACATAATTATTTAAAAAGTATTCAAAATGGTAAAATAAAGTAAGAATAAATTCTTAATTACGCAATGTCCTGGTTTATTTTTGCTTGAGATAAAAAAATATTTTTTTAATATATTTCGGTTTAATTAGGTGCAAGGAAAACAAAAATATTAATTTTTATTGTTATTTATTTAAAAAATAATGTTCATAATTATGCATATAGTTTTTTAATCGATTGTTTTGTTAAATTTTGAATATAAGTTACGAAAAAACACATGGCTTATTTTTTTCGTATTTTTACATTATTGTATATTTTTTACATTATATTTACATTATTGTATATGAATATTTTAATTTAATTACAGTTTCTGTGTAAAAAATCAAATTAAATATTACTAACCTTGTACTTTTGAAAATTGCTCAGCCATGATGATTTAATTATGGAGTATCTCAGGAACAACTTAACACACGCTAACAGAAATTTTAGGTTATGCTTATAAATATCGCCAGCATTAAATATTCGAAGCGTCATTAAAAAATATTGATTCTAGTTCTCTAAAAAAAACCATGAAATTGATGTACAATGAAAGAAGTAATGAAAATAATACAATTGAGTAAATTAAAGTAAGGCTTGATGACATAATATAGAATTTCTGAAGTAATTAAGATCTGATAGACAAGAATTGACTGGATGGCTTAATTTGAATTTTTTAAAGTTAATTTATAATTAAATTAATTATAAAAAAAATTTTTACAAATAATAAAAATAACAATAATACTCAAGCAATTGAGGTTTACCAACAAAAATTACATAAAAATTAATGACAAATATTTTCAAATACAAATTTTATTCTACACATAGTTGCTTTTAATTTATTAAAGTACTTTTAATTCCTTCTCAATTCAGTCAACAAAATCTTCCGTGAATTTAATCCCAGATCTTTGAATTTGATTCATAATGCAAGTTTATTACTTCTTTAGTGTCAGTTTATGTTGTCGGGACTATTATGAACGCTAGTACTTCTTGTACACAATAGGAAAACACATTCTTCAGTTGTAATTAAAGTTCTTTAATTTTAATTACAATTATTTCGAATAAATAGGCTTCTGAAATTTTTTATTTTAGATTTTGTTCGTTTACAATCAATATAAATATTATTAAAAAGAGCTTGAAAACTATAAATCAGTAAGATATCGATGTTTTTGATATATTACTAGGTTTATAGTCTTCAAGCTCTTTGTAATAAATTCAATGGGAAAAAAATCAGTGGTGAAATTGGAAAAAAAAGTTCTTATAATTATATAAATATTACTTTATAAACATTTATTGTTTATAAAAATTCTAAAATTTTTTATCTATCATCGTAACTTATATTTTTAATCGTTTTTATTCAGCGGTATCCACTATCCGCATTTTCCTGTTTTGAAAATTAATATTGGATACTTTCCGTTTTTATCAAGACAAATTGTTGCTTTTCAATAGGGATCTTTATTCCATTGACTAAATATCTTCTTCTATAAATTATATTTCCCAACATTTGATGTAAATATAATTATAAAAAAATTAATTTAGTTGAAATAGAATAAAAAATGCTGTGTTTTAAGTTGTAGGACTAAGTATTCATTGGAAATCCTTATTTGTATGTAATTAATTCGATAAAATCCATTGCCAATACATTATATTGGCATAGAGATGATGTTGAAAAGCTTAACTTATCCAAAACCAATTCTATATATTAGAAATAACAATAATAAAAGGATTTGAATAAAACTTATAGTGTATGCGGAAAATACTATGTTTTTGAATATATTTAAAAATCAATCTGTTTTTAAGAAAATTTGGGAAATGTTAACCTGCATAATAATCACTCCCGTTATTTCGTTGATCCAAATGATCTAAGCGTCCACACGCAAAATATAGAGGGATTGTGGAGTAGATCGAAATATTTCCTCAAAAAGAAGAAAGGGTTGTGAGAAAAACAGTCTGAATATTTGATTCAATTTATTTAGCAGTATTTTATTCCAAAAAGAAAAAAGTTAATGGTCCTATTACAAACAAATTTTATCAAATGTTTTGATATTGGATTTATTTTTCAATTGTTGCGGGTATTGAAATTTACGGGACCTTTGTACGTTTGCTCTGAATATGATAAACATAATGAAATTGTGGTTTTGGGGCATTAGGTGGAATGCGTTACTTGGGGAGTCTAACCAGAAAATGCTTTAAGCATGGATCAAAAACGAGTCAACAAGACAAAAGAAAAAATATATAAAAATAAGTAGTCCTTAACCCATTATTCTAACATCTACTAAAATATGGTAAAATCTGGCTTGAATTTTCGATGTTGGTTACATTCGGATAGGCTGACATTTTCTGATCTCAATTTAAAGAATCATCTAGCGCCCTAATCCAATTTAATTTTTATTTTATTTGCGGGAGAACCCTTTACATTTGATTTATAATAATATTCTAATTGACTTATTATTTCAAGATTACTATTAAAAACCTTTAAAAGCGTATTATTCGCTTGACACTCGTATTTTCTAAATCTTTTCAGTACAAAAAGACGTTGATATAAAAAGATTTAACTTTTTGAAAAATGAACTGAAATATTATTTACCAGAGACGCATATATTGAGAATTAAAGAAATAACTGAAATCTCATGCGAATCAATCCCAATATGTTATCATATACTCAATTTCTTCAAATGGAATGCAATATTTGTGAAGGGATATCAATGAAAAGATGTGGAGATTCAAATCATATTTGTCATATTAGCTACAAGAAACATTTGTAATTCACATGTTACTTGGTAAAATACATAACTCATATCAGTGCCGTAGCTAGAGGGTGGCAAATGGGGCAACCTCCCCGGGCGCCGAGTCGAAGGGCGCCAAAACTGTGAAATGATCATTTAAATTTTTTTTGCTTTTCTTTCTTTTTTTCATATTAAATTTTTATATTCTGCTTTCCATATTTACTGTTTTCAAAAGTTAAACAAAAACAAAACTATTTTGCTGGTCTATCTAAAGGTTTTTGCAAACGGGCGACTAAATCCGAAGGTGGCTGATCATGAAAACAGTTTTGAGCATAGAAAATGCTACTTAGCCTGGAAAGATCTTGAAAATCGTTTGAAAGAAGGAAGGGCAATTGATGATAATGACCAATCGATATGCTCGATACAGCAGTCTATATATAAAAACGAGAAATCGGAGAATAGCCTATTCAATATTGAGAAAAGAATCAGAATAATTTTTTCAATGTAAGGGAAATTTTGTGAAACATGGCAACGCATTTCTTGCAAACTCGGCCACCCGCTGATATGGGAGATGAACTTATATATGTATATACACATGTATAATAAATATTTATAATTAATTGGTTTTCGTTATAACATAAGTTTGACTCTTCAAGACCAATTCCATTCCTGTAAGTACATAATTAATGGGAGTGGTGGATTCTTTTGGTACCAGGGGCGCCAAATTTCAATTTCGCCCCGGCGCCATTTTCCCTTGCTACGGCTCTGACTCATATTATTCTTATATTTAAAAAGAAATATATTCAATGTTTTTTAATACAGATGTTTTAAATAGTCAATATTTTTTACAAAAAGTTATAATACACTTCGTTTTTAGGTACTCAATTTATTTTTAAACTTTAATCTTCGATTAATACATATCATTTACAATACTTTCGTCATTTCGCAAAATTAAATAATTATTATTTAACATAACAATTAATACTGATTAATAAATTCAATTGAATATAATAAATTATAAAATGATATTTTTGGAGAAATCAATATAAAAATGTTTTATTATTAAGTTATATTATAAAATCAATATTATTTAATAATATCTTTTCTTTCAGTCTGTATTTTTAAAACAAAGAAAATATAATGTGCTTATATCTGGCATTCAACTAGATCAGGGTTTACCAAACTTTGCTTATTTTTTTTATTTTTTTTATTTATCATAATTTTATTTATCATAATTCACATGTCAGACAACCGCATGTGAATGGTGTAGTGAACGTCTTTGGGATGATTGCAGTTGGTTTGGTTAACTATAAAAATGTTGAGGGTGGTATGAGTTGTGCCTCTGGACGGGATTGCGTGAGGCTGGATTCCGCGTGATGTGTAAACACGAAAAAGCGAACTGTCCTTTCGCACACCGAAGATCATACAAACAAGACTTCAGCGAATCAGGTAAAAATAATCCCATCTACCACATCTTTTTCATGCGCACAGGATGAGAGATAGTCTTTCTCCCTCATTAAAGAATATTGCTGTACCCAACTTCTACGTACTAAATATTTTGGCCTACATCTTAAAACTCAATGAAGTTTAACCGTCGCTCGTCTTTCATTATGAGGGAGAATATGGTTTAATTTTCTAAATTTACTCCAAATTTTTGAAAATATCTATTTAGGCTTCGCGGAACATAGTTTGGGAAACCATGAATTAGATGATTTTTCAAGAAATAGAAAAAGATATTCGATATGATTCAGAACAAACAAATATCAATTGTGATTTTAAAGACAATATTTTAATATATTTATAGTGATGAAGAATAAATACCTCAATTCGAATAAATAATTAAAATAATTATTCAAGGATATCAAACGAATGAGGAACAATCAAATCCGATATGAAGGATTGAAAGTGTTGACAAATATATTTAAAATGAACATAATAAAAAAATAAATATTATTATTAGACTTTCTTTTCATCATTTACTATATATATTAAACAAACAAAGTATTTTTTAAAAATCGCCAATCGTACATCTTTTTCACTATATATTTCGATAGCATCACTATCATCATCAGGTTAACTACATTCACGACGGATGAATAACTATACTATATTTTTAATAATGAATGGTATGAACAAAATGATGGAGTGGCTATGGGTTCACCCTTAGCACCAACAATGGCGTCAATATTTTTGGCATGTTTAGAAAAGAAAATTGCTTCTTTTCAATATGAAAACCAATTGTGTATAAAAGGTATGTTGATGATATTTTTCTGATATTTAAAAATAAGGAACATATGAAACATTTTTTGCATTACATGAATGGATTGCATAAGAACAATAAATTTACATGTGAAACTGAGAAGGATTCATCCATAGCATTTCTTGACTTGTTAATTAAACGTAAATATGAACAATATGAGACAGAAATTTACAAAAAAAGCAACGGATACCGGCCTCTATACTACCCCATAGAGTTTTTGTGAATTTAAATATAAATGAAACATGGTGAAAGAATTGGTTTATCGATCATGGTGCTTATCTTCCACTTTTAAAAATTCAGTAAAATGTGTAGATAAATTAGTTGAATTACTGGTGAAGAATGCTGGTTAAGAAAACGGTTATTATTGTTAACGTTGAAAGAGACTGTTGATAAATGTATGAATAATGCTAAGGATCGTAGTATGAATGAATGTAAATTGACTGATATGTCGAATGATGTAGAGAATATGAGTATTGATTCTAACAAACAAGATGATCCAAAATATACGATGGTATTGTCGTATTCTGAAAGATATAAAGATTTCAAAAGAAAGATTGGTAAACAGCTGGGTACATTGAATTATAGAATTGTTTCAAAAGCGTGCAAAGTACGTAGTATGTTTGTTAGTAAATCTCAAACGCCGGTTGAATTGTGTTCGGATCTCGTTTATCAATTCACATGTAATGGGTGTAATGCCACATACATTGGAGAGACTTCCCGTTATCTTTGTACTCGAGTTCAAGAACACTATCGACAGAAGGGAGTGTCCAAAATTATTAAGGATCATGATAAAGTCTGTATGACAGAATTAGGAATGATTTTAAAATCTTATCAAAAAATTTTGATAATTGTTTTGAGCGTGTGATATGTAAAGCATTATTGATAAGAACTTTTAATCTTAAAATCAGTGTGCATAATGCATTGAATACGTGTGTGTTGAATGTTTTAAGTTTTTGTATGTTGATGTATATTAATAATAGTTATGTTAAATAATTAAAAAAAATAAGTAAAATAAATTTTTTAAATAATTTTAAAAGTTTAAATATAATTGATTAATGAAAATTATTTAAAAAAAAATTTATAGATTTATTAATTTATAGATTTTATAATTTGTTTATATATTATTGATATAGTATAGTTATTCATCCGTCGTGAATGTAGGTAACCTGATGATGATAGTGATGCTATCGAAATATATAGTGAAAAAGATGTACGAATGGCGATTTTTATTAATCTTTACCGTGTTTATTTAAGAAAATATTTTTTGTTATAGTTATTTGAATTTCAAAGATTTTTATATGAAATAATATTCTCGCTACTGATCTGTTGCATTAAATTCACGTTTCGCCTTTTGTTATAATCTACTAATTCCCCAAGATGCCCCTCTGCTTCCAATTTCACTTTTATGTGCAACAAATAACAAATGGTGTCTTTCCAAATTTAACTGATCTGTCATTTTAACCAACATCTACGTTGGTATCAGCTATCTTTTCAACAGTGATAAGAAAATTGCCCACCAAAAAAATAACATTCATTTTCATATCATATTTTATTCATTGTTAATGCTATTATTATTCATCTTTAATGTCTAAAATATTTTTCAAATTATAGGGGAGATGGGTATGCTTCAATTCCTACATCTATGAAATTTTCCATATCAAAAAATTATTTGTAATTAATTCTCTATGACACAAGCGTAAATATTATTGATAGAATTATTGCATTGGGAAATGCAATACTTTTAAATGAATTGATGAAAGATACAATATTTGGGGATGGCACATTTATTAAAGTACCAAACATTTTTATCAACTGTATAAGTGTCATGCGCAAATTTGTAACTCCAACCCCACCTGTGTTTATATTTTACTACAGCACAAAACCTTAAACACTTATAATAGGATGTTTGAAATTTGGAAATTGTTACTTCCAGGATTAGCATTTTGAAAAGTATTAATTGATTTTGAAAAGACTGCTATAACAGGGTTTACAAATGATTTCCTTAATGATAAAGCGAAAGGCTGCTACTTCCATTTATCACATAGTCATGGGCGTCCGCAAGGGGGAGGGGCACTGGACCCCTGGATTTCCCAAACCATTCTATTTTTCAATTAATTGTTCCACTATGCTTGGTTAAATCAGTACTCACCCTGGCTGAGTTATTTAGTTCGTTTAAAAGGAGCATTTTGCAATTTTTTCATACATTTTCCCAGCCAGTAAATCGTGGTTTTCAAGGTGCATTCATCGCAGGGCCTATTACAAAATACACAAATTTTCATAAAAGTGCCAAAATTTATCAATCAAGTGTGTGGCAAAAAATGCACTGGCTTGTGCTGCAAAGTTCTTACAATTAAGGGAAAAGGCAGATTTCAACATTGTTTGTCTAATGGACAGTGCCCTAAAGCGCCAAGTAGAAGAGAATGGGAAAAAATTGAATCCGATTTTATCAAGTAATTTGTACTGTTGGGCAACTGACATAGCACTTAGAGGAAAAACAAGTGCAAGTTTTCGTAGTTTTCTACTGTTCGGCACTTTCGATGTCGGCACTGCCCTTTTCACCGTGCGCTTTTTTAAATTTAATATTGTGTCTTGCTTTCCATCACGATAACCAACCAATCAGTTGCTTTGAAGTCGTTGCGGCCCAGTTTTTTAGCAAACTCCTCTGACTTCCCCTTCAATATTGGGCCGTTGATATTTATGCCTCTGCCACTAACAATAGAAAACCATTGATCTAGAGCTTCTTCGATGTCTGGATCCTTCCCCTCGCGTCTTCTTTTGGATGTTCCTGCTTGTTCTTCTTGTAATACCAATTCCTCACGCAGTTGACTTTCTTGTCGTAAGACACGCGATATGGTAGATTTTAGTACACCAGTTATCTCAGCGAGACGACGATAACTTATATTAAGTGGCTGGCTTTTTATTTTATCTAGCAAACCAATTTCACTGGAAAGTGTCAAATCATTTCTTGGAAATTTGGCAAGGGTCAAATTTTTGAAAAATAAAATTGACAAAAATAAGTTCACGCACTGTTCACGCCCGAGGTGTATTGGTGACTGAAAAATAAGCAACAAATGAGATAGTTGTCACGTGCCAGGTGTATCAGCTGTCAAACAACGCATCATGTCATATTTTTATTGATAATATGTGTAACATAATATGTGCTGTGATCTTAAATTTACTGTCCCAATTAAGCGGAATGTTGTCCCAATTAAACATATAAATTTACTATTGGTTTCTTGGTTTGGTTTCGGTTCTTTGAGAATTTTCCCAATTTAGCTGCGGTCCCAATTAAGCGGAATCGACTATTTACTATCATTAATCTGATTAGCTATAGTAATAATTTGTTTTCGTAAATGAGCATAACAAGAATTTAAATGATACTAATCATTGTATGTTTAAGTATTACATTAATATGTAGAAGTTCTCTACTTTGTTTTTGCCCCCCCCCACTGGAAAAATTCCTGCGGACGCCCATACACATAGTATGAAAAGAAAAGTTAATAATGTTGGCTTAAGAAGAAGTTTTGAAAGTGATTTTTTTACATATATTATTTTTATAATCAAAATGTGTTTGAATAAAATTAATGAATACATATTTCATACTAAATGAAAAATTATATTATAATAAATAAAATAAATCATGTTTGAAAAACAAATCCAAAGATTCTGGTTTAATTATTCAACAATAACTAATCAAAGTTTTCCTCCTCTTTTCTCAAAAACATAAAAAAAACATGTCAAAATAGTAAAGGTTAAATGAAGTAAAAAGTTGTGAAATTCTAGAACAGGGATGTCCAACTTTTTAATTTAATGGGCCGCATTGCAAACTTAAATATTTAACTGGGCCGCAAAACTACCAGAATATCTTAAGCCTAGGCCCCAGAGAATGGTCTCAAATTATTTTTGAGATTTTTGGGGGTAGATGAGGTTTTTTTTAATGTTGCAGCCTTTTTTTTCATGGATGTGAAGCTCATAGTGCGCTAGCCGGAGTGTGAATTCTTTAAAAACGTCGATTTTTTTGGTACTATCCCCTTAAATTTAATGGAAAAATTACAATATAAAACAAAATCATGTGAATACAGTTTATTTACATTATTACAACATTCCAAATATTGAAATCTTTATATGTAGCCATACATAAAAAAATTAATTTAATTAACCAATATTTATTCAATGAAACTTTTGACTTTGTCTTCCAGCCATAATGTTTTCAATATTTGCATCGAAGGATGCATTTTTAATTATAAGAATTTTTGCTAAATGTCTGTCAGTCAACATATTTCTTTCTGCAGTTTTAATGTTTTCATGCTTGAAAAAACTGCTCGCAAGAGTATGTACTTCCTCACATGATTAAAAATTTTCTGGATAAATTTAGAATTTGATTGAATTCATTTTTGAGAGAATTCAATTTCTTATAAAATAAAGGAAGTGTGTTCTCTCTATGGAAAGTTTTTAATGAGTCGATAGTGGGCCGCATTTGGACATTCCTGTTCTAGAATATCCTCTGTTATATAAGGGCGATTTTCATTATGGCTCGATTTATTCAGTTAGCTTATTTAAACCAAGTTTTTTTTCTTTTACACGGCATTTTAGTAAATTTTAATCCAAACTATATTTATGTAAATTTATGTAAAGTTTTCATAATTTTATTTATTTCGTAAAAATATTATTTTTTTTTGAATTGTTTTTTATCAACTTTTATAAAATTCGATAACAATATTTTAAAGTTATATATTATCGAATTTTTAAATTAATTGGATAGTCATCAGCCACCTAGGACTTTTAAAAAGATATAAATTTGATACGACGCTCAGTATATTACATTGGGGACTAATGTGGTTATTTAATGCCATATAAATGCAATTCTTAAAAATATTATATATATATATATATATATATATATATATATATATATATATATATATATATATATATATATAAAAATATATGGATATTGTGCAATTCAATTACTTTTATTATTAATTCATTGTTTCGCTAAGCAAGTACTAAATGACCCTCTTCCTGATGATTGTATTGTAATTGTATTGAATGTAATTCCCAAATGCTTATCTAATATCACTCACTTGCTATTTTTCTATTTAAAAATTTTAATTCATTTATTTTTGAAAGATAAAAGTTCCAAAATGCATTCTATAGGATAATATATATCAGCGATCCAGTATGGATTCATAATTCCTCAGGCAGTATTGACTAACATTTTAATAATTTTTAATATTTAATTTCAGGAACCTTTTAATTATTCCTTATTAGTAGATCTTGTGTCGAATCTAAATATAAAAGTTATTTTTGACTACCACTGTTCCATTTTCAACATCAATCATAATTTGTTTGTATTAACGATTTTTCGATAAACTTTTAAGAAATGCTTTAAAATTATGTTAATGTTAAAGAATATACAAAAAATATTATAACTAAATCATCAAAGCTTAAAATAATTTTCAAATTAGAATGTCATTGAAATGTAATTTTCGATGCATTCTGAATATATGGAAATAAAATTAAATTGTTTTAAATCACCAATATCATTTATCTTACAAATATATTTAATTTGAAAACAATTAAAAAACCAAAATTTACACTGTAATAATAATATAAATTTATAAATCATATAAAATAATAATATGCATAAATTAATATTCGAAATAATATTTTGATCAAAAATCTTAATGCAAATTTAATTTATGGTTTAAATTAAATTCAATTATTATAAAACCAAGCATCATATAATAAATTTTGATGCTAATTAGCATGTTTTTGTTAAACTGTTTGCAGAATTCATTGACGGTTCTAAATCTGGATAGGAATTAAATTAATTGCTGAATTCAATCGAATCAAGAAATGGTATTCGTGTATTGCAATTAAAATTCATCTCACTAAAAATCTCTGCGAATGATTTGTTAAACAACCACTTCAAATCTGATATGGCTAAGAAATTTTATGTAGAAAAATTTTTAGAGTTAGTTAATGCACATCAGTTGATATATTCAAATTTGATTTAGTTCGTTTAAGCGTGCTTCTTTATGTCGCCAGATTGGCGAGTATAATTTAATTTGCAATACTAATAAGATTCGTATTGGCCTAAAAATAATATTAGGCAACTTTGAGACTAGTGGGAAATTTCATTGTTGGTCAGTTGACCGTTTATTGAATTGAAGTGGTAAATTTGTTCAGCAGACATGTTACAGTCAGTTAGACATCAAAAGTCAGTAGTTTTTCTATATAAAATTTTTTTTTTGATAAAAGAAAAATTCAGATATTTCGGTTGCCTTAAATTTTAGTTATTTATGAAAATTAATTAATTCACTCGAACTTTGGCATTTAACAGAGCGATTCTGAGAGGTCTATAGCCAGCGGGTAGATATTTAAATATATTCCAATACAATGGTTGGTATTTCTATAATAATACTTGAAAACTATTAATTCAATCCGAGAATTGAAATCGCTACAGCGGTCTACATTGCTTCAGGAATTTTCTTTTGTTTTGTATCTTAAGTATTGAAAAAAAGTCAAAATCGAAAATGAATTTTGAAAATTGAATATTTTACATCTTAAAATTTTTCGATGATGGTTTAAAAATCTTTATTAGCCACAAGAGAGTTCATTTGGTTTTCAATCAACAATCGTAAGTTGATTAAAACTCTTATCAAAAAAAATTTATTAGAATTTTGAAATTCAACAAGATTTATTCCCAAATGTATTTTTAGGAGTTTTTTCCGAGAAAAAATTCATTACTATTGAAAACGAAAAACAAGCAGATTTCAATAATTTTACTTTTATTTAATCTTTTATTTAAGTTGCTTATATAATAATAATAATAAATAATAATTATTATTATAAATAATAATAATAATAATAATAATAATAATATTAATATTATTATTTGTGAAAATTAATTGGATGTAATCGTGCTGCTCCGACAAGGATTTCATAACCCTGAATTGTTTCGCCTCCTTTTTAGGTTTTAAAAATTCTGTTTAAATTAGTAGAATTTTTTGTTTAAATGATTTATTGAAAATTATTTCGACAACAAGTACATCTCAAACCAGTATAAACCCACAATCTTCTTGCAATGACAGTGCAGCTTTACAATTGCATTCAAGCAAATGACGTCATAAGTTTTTATAATTTATACCCCTCGTCATACCTATTTAATATCTTTTGCAGTCTGCTTTATTTGAAAAGTGTTATCATACTAATAAAATATCAGCATATTAATGAAAAAAATTTTTAAAAATTTAGTCACTTACGCTGATAATTATTAATTAAATGTTACACAAGTAAATAATAAGCTTTTTCTGAAATATTGAATAAAATGAAATAATTTTCGATTATGAAAATATTCCTTTTCACTTTCTTGGAATTTACATGTTTCAATTTTCAAATGCTTTTTGATCTTCTTTTTACATTCACTTTCTTCCTTCTCATATGTTGAAATAAATCAAATCAAAATAATTTAATTTATTTCAACTAATGAGAAGGAAGAAAATGAATTAAAAAATATCAAACAGCATTTGAAATTTGAAACAAAGAAATTCCAAGCTTGTAAAATCCAGATCCCTTTTTGTTATATTTATGACTTATACATCTCTTCGAAACGACAAAACATATGCTTGACTCCTTGAAGGAGAACAACATAAAGCTTGGGCTCCACATTTTGGCTGTGAGACATGCAGCTTAATGCTAACTAAGTGGAAGTTATAACACTTGCATTTGCTATTTCATTTTGTGAGAGCTCAAATCACCTTTATCATTTTTATTTTTGTATTGTTGATGTTTTAAAGTATAAGAACCCAAAGCATCGGCGAGTAATTATTTATCCAAACATTCCATCGCCTCTTGCTTCTGTGCCACACTCTGATGCGTATCCAAGTCTTTTTTACCTCAAAGGAAAATCTTCGGAAGATGAATAATCGAGTGAAGACGACAGCAATGGTGTTGATTTTGACACATTCGCAATCAGCAAGAATTAAATTAATCAATCAGAGATTTAGAACTGACAAAATCAAAGGTGGTGCTCATTAAATTTCGTCTGAAAGAATGGAATCTGTTAGATCCATATTGCTAATTTACCGTTTACAAGAAAAGATACCAGAAATATTTTTTCACTGTGAAAGAGTCATTGTGTTATTGCTGTGATATAATTGGTCTTTACGAAAAAAGAAATTCAACATAATCTTATGAAATGGCGCTTATTTATTAAAATCTCATAAAATGTTTTGAAGGCTGCCTTGCTCTATAATGAAAACATCTATCCTTCTATTCATATTGCTCATTCTGTACAAATGACTGAAAACTACAACAATGTCAAACATCTTTTGGACAGAATCAGTTATGCACGATACCAATGATATTTTTGTGGAGATTCCAAAATGTAAGTATTTTTACTTCGAGGTTATACAAGGAGGTTTTACAAAATATTTGTATAAAAATTTGAGCACTTATCAACGAATTGCTCAAATAGTATCGGTGACTCGGTTACAGAATGTCTCTTTTCTACATTTCTATCTCGATGTTTTCTATCTCTGTTATGTTAATGAGAATATAGAGAGACTCCAACAGAATATTCACATAATGGAGAAGCAATGAGACGTTTACATGATAGGCGACTACATTTGATTTGTAAATAGGGAAAGTTCACAAAAACAATGTTGTTTCTGTGAGCAATTTTTATTTCCACACATCACTCTTACATTTGTTTTTGATATGCCACTTGTTTATTGTGTGATTTTGTAACATTCTAAAAAATATTTTGTTTTTAGAGATTTTTTTTCTATTTTATTGGCATCATTCGAAAATGGAATATGAAAAAAAATGTCATTTTTGAAATCAGCATGCTCGAAAATACCTAATATTATTCAAAATATCGAATGAGCAAACGATTCAAAAACATTTGTCTTATTTAAGTTACATATTATGCCAATTTTGCATGGTACTGGCAAGAATTAGTTTTCATATTGAATTTTTAATTTTGTTATTTTAGAACCCAATTTGTTTGAATGCACAACACACACCGCAACAAATTCATTTAAAATTGAATGAAGACATTGATTAATACAAAACAATAACAGAATGGTTAAATGTATTAAACATTAATAAATAAAAACAAACATATGCTTAATAAAAACTGATTTTCTACTCAAATAAACGTGATTCGTGATCAGAATTAAAAGGAATTAGAATTATATAATAATCTATTAAAAATAAAATAGAATTTTATAGAAAATGGCCATATCAATTGTAAGGAGTTAGTAAACCCCTATATAAAATTATTATGGTTAAATGGTAGAAGTGAGATCAGTTAGTAGAAATAATTATTTCTGTTAAATTTTTATATTTAAATTCTATATTAAATTATATCATATTATATTAAATTATATTAAATTAAATCAATTAAATGTATGACCAGTAATTACATTAATATTAATAATTATCACGCCTCGGTGTTTAAATACGCTAGTAAACGACACAATTTTGAAGTTGTTATAAAAAATAAATGCTTGAAGAAGATTTGAATTTAATTGCGTCTAACATGGCGACCACAACCACGGATTTATTGATAAGGAGACTATTACCTGAGAAATTTCACAAAGGCGATGACCTAGAAAATGTTATCAAGGATTGTCAAAGGTTTTTTGGCGCGACAAAAACAACAATTAGGATGCAAGTAGTATTAACTACAACATTACTTGACAGATCGCTAATGGAAGATTATGAAGCAGTTGAAGGAAAAACTATGGAAGAGAAACTTCGATGTGCATTTTCGAAACCAACATCATTAATGAATGCTCTAAAAGAAGCTTTGAGTTATGAACAAGGATCAGATTCAGCCAAGACTTTTATAGACAAAATTAAAAAGATGACAAAGAAATTAATAGCGCACAAATGGGATGAAGAAGTCATAGAAAAATGATCTCTTACAAACTGTGTAAGAGATCGAGAAGTTAAAAAAGAGATCAAGATGAAAGATTTGAAAACATCAGAGGAAATAAAAGCGACAATAAAGAAATTAGAAAAGGTAAACAAAATTATGGGCCATATTAATGTTGTGAAGACTTCACCGGTTGTTCAAAACTACAGAAGCTACAGAGATGTTGCTCAAATAGGAATGGTAAACGGAAATAATAATTTCAAGCAGCGAAACGTCAGTAACCGACAATTGGAATGCTGGACATGCAAGAAAACTGGTCATATTAGACGAGAATGCCAAATGAAAAAGAAAACTGACGTGTTTTGCATGCGGATTTGAAGACCACGTACGGCGAGAATGTTCAACGATTCAATGCCAGAGATTTTACTTACGTGGACACAAGGTGATTGAATGCTATACAAATTTGGAAAGAGGGAAGTTTCAAACTAATTCAAAAATGAGAAACAATAATTATTATGCCCATCGAACCACAAGCTATCAACAAAAGATCAACAATCCAGGAAGAACAATTGCAGCAATTGAAGCTAATGATGAGACGATGCCACCGGAGTATTCAGATGATGCAGAAGACAAATATGAGGAGATTCAGCACCCAAAATTACATGCTTCGACACGGGAGGCAATGATCGGAGCAATATACTAGGTAATTTTGATATTGATGAAAATTGTGGCCATAAAAATTTTAATATTGTAAATAACCCTTATATATATATATATAATAATGTAGAACCTTTATGTAATAAAATTTGTAATTTTAAAAATTTTCCTTTAAATAATTTTAAATGTTATAGTTAATTTAATTCTGATCGATCTTTAATAAATAATAATAATAATCCTAAGAATCAAGAAAAGTATAATGAAATTAAAGAAGCAGAATATAATAATAAAATAGTAAATGAAAAAGTTTATAAATTTATTAAAAAGGCAGAAGATAAATTAGAGAAATGAAATTGGGGATTAATAAAATATCAGAGGAGCGAAATATTTTCACTAAAGATGAATGGAAACGACCGATACTGAGTTATGACAAAATGCAAGGTAGACCGAGTACAACTCTTGAAATTCAGGGCTATAGAATGGAATGCTCACTAGATACAGGAGCAAGAGTAAATGTAGTGGCAGAAGCAGTTGTGTACAAATTAGTGAATGTGAAAATCATAAAAACAGATGAGATGTTACGATGTGCAAATGATAGTAAATTAGAGACAATCGGAAAAATACATATTGATGTTAGAATTGGTAATATGGAAAGAAAAATAACATTTATAATAGTTAAAAATATTGTTCCAGATATAATAGGCGGAGTGGAATTGCAGAAAGAGTTTGGAATTGAATTAAACTACATCAAGCAAAATGAAGAAGGATATAATGAATTTGTGTGTGAAATAGAAGCTAGATTTGGGGAAAAGATTACAGATAACGAGAGATGTCAAAAAGCAATAGAAATTCTAAGATTAAACGAAAATAAAAGACTGTTAGAGATTGTTAAAAACAATAAAAGTGTTTTTATGGCTAATAACTGGGATATTGAATGTACTGATTTAATTGCACATAAAATCATCATCAAAAGAAGGGCCAATTATGATAAAACCCAGAAGACAACCCATCAATTTAGAGGAGAAAATAAATGCTGCTATAAAAAATTTAGAAAATAATGATATCATAAGAAGATGTAATTCACCTTGGAATACGCCGTTAGTATGCGTGTGAAAAAAAGACAAAAAAGATATCAGACTTTGTTTAGATTTTAGACAGCTTAATAAGATTACTGAAAGACAAGCTTTTCCTATGCCGAATGTATAAGAAATTCTAGATACATTACATGGATCTAAGTACTTTAGTTCTATAGACCTTGGGAACACTTATTATCAAGTGAAATTGGACATAGAATCGCAAGAAAAGACAGCATTTTCTACTAAAGAAGGGTAATTTTGTTTTAATAGAATGCCTTTTGGCATTGCGGCGGCACCGGGTACATTTCAAGAATTAATGACAAAAATATTGAAAGATCTCTGGAAAGAAGGAGTTATGGTGTATTTAGACGATATTTTAATTTTTACAAGAACAATTGAAGAACATTACAATGTGTTTGGAAAAGTTCTAGAGAAAATAAGGGAAGCTAAATTGAGAATCAACCCAGAAAAATGTCAGTTATTAAAGAGCGAAGTAAAATTTTTTAGGGCACATTATTAACAGTCAGGGGATTCGGACAGATCAAAGTAAAATTGAGGCTATTAAATCATTTCAGAGGCCTAAGTGTATAAAGAATTTGAGAAGCTTTTTAGGTATATGTAACTATTATCGGAGATTTATTAAGAAATATGCAACAAAATCAAGAGCGCTAGAAAGCATATGTGGAAGCAATAGTGAAAAAATAATCTGGACTGAGGAATGTGAGAAAGCTTTCGAAGAAATGAAAATGGCGTTGACTACAGCGCCAATTCTCGTATTTCCAGATTTCAAGAAAGAATTCATATTAGATACAGACGCAAGCTTTGATACAATTGGAGCTGTATTATCACAAAGAGATGAAATGGGGCATGAACACGTTATTGCATATGGATCCCATGCAATGAGTAGCCATGAAAGAGGATATTGTATAACAGAGCTCTGCAACCTTTCTCACCCTAAAGACTTAAAAAAATTTCGCGGCACACCACAAAATTCACAAAATCACAGAGAGATGAGTACACTATAAAAGCTAACTTACGAATGAAAATTTAAAATCATCATCTGATTCAATAAAATAATGGATCACTTGTTTGAAGTCAAC
This sequence comes from Schmidtea polychroa, assembly GCA_959609185.1. Lineage (NCBI taxonomy): Eukaryota > Metazoa > Platyhelminthes > Tricladida > Dugesiidae > Schmidtea > Schmidtea polychroa. Next base: position 37,769 of record CAUHTR010002006.1, on the reverse strand, counting down.
GAAAACAAATTTTTATGATGTATTTATATTTACATCATAAAAATTTATTGTTCTTAAAAATAAATTTCTCTAAAATTTCTTGTATTTATTGTTCAGGCTGTAAAACTTGGTAGCACAATATAAGACAATAAATTTAAATGTGAACAACCTGAAATGTAATTTTTTAAACCATGTTTATTGACCGAATATTTTGTCAACAACGCAATTATTTGTAAACAAGATAGATATAAGCATAACGCACGTGTCCGTCATAAACCCTATATTTTTTCTCGGGTAGGCATTGCGCCGCGGCACACCTAGCATCACCTCGCGGCACACCTGTTGCGGAGCTCTGTTGTATAACACGAAAAGAGCTTTTGGCTATATATTATTTCTGTCGCCATTTCAACCATTATTTATATGGTAAACGGTTTGTTTTGCGCACTGATCATAAAGCAATAACTTTTATGTTGACGACAAAGAAGCCTATAACAGCACAGTTCCAAACGTGGATAAATTACTTGAGCAGTTTAGACATAAAAATGGAGTTCAGAAAAGGTACGGCGCATACAAATGCAGATATGCTGTCTAGAAATACATGCGGCAAATGTGTACAATGTTTGATGGATCATGATAACCCCAAATCAGGGCGATTAAAAACTAGATTGTTAACATTGATGACCGAAAATAATGGAAATGAATGGCAAAGAGATAATGTAGAAATACAAGAAATAAAAGATCAAATAAATGAAAGGAAAAATAATAAATATATATTAAAAGAAAATATTATCTATACCAATCAAAACAAAATATGGATACTAGAAACAAAAAGACGAGAAATGATTAAGGAAACACATTTATTATTATGCCACGCAGGAGTAGAAAAAGTTATGAAATATATTAGGAACAATTTTGATATGGAAGATTTGCTAAAGGAAGTAAAAGAGACTATTTCAATATGTGAAGCATGTAGAAAACATAGTTTTAACTACAAAGTCTAAAGAAAAACCCAATTAATTCAAGCTTCAGAACCTATGGTAAAAATATACATGGATATTTGCGGTCCATTAAGAGAAACATTCAGAGGAGAAAAATATATTTGTGCAATAATCGATCATTACAGTAAATACATATCTCTAACTATTAGAAAGCAAGATGAAAATACAATAAAGGCAGTTTTGTTAAATAATTGGATGTTGAAATTTGGAGCCCCTAAGGAACTACATGTTGATTGTGGAAAGAATTTCGAAGCAAATAGTATTAAAGAACTAGCAAAGGCAGCAGGAATTGAGTTGATATTTTCGAGTCCGTATCATAATAATACTAATGTGTAATTGAAAGACAATTTCGTACTATAAGAGACTATATTAACGCGTCACTCAGAGAAGGAGTTAAAAAAAGCTGGGCAAAATTAATACCTGATATAGAATACGTTTTAAATGCGATAGCTCAAAAAACTACTGGAGTGAGTCCAGCAGAAATTATATTTGGAAGAGAGATTAATAGATCGCAATGTCATAGTAATAATGAAGTGGATAGAAAGACAATCATGCGGAAATTAGAGGCTGAAAGACAGCAAGCGAAAGAAATTGGCACAACTAGGAACTTAGAAGTGGGGGACAAAGTATTGGTGAAACAAGAAAGTAAAAACTAAGATCACGAGTGATATGAAGGACCATATCCAGTAATAAAACGAAATCATGAAAGAAGTTTAAAAATAACGAGGAATATAGAAAATTTAAAGCATTTTAAAGAAGGGGGGATGTAAGGAGTTAGTAAACCCCTATATAAAATTATTATGGTTAAATGGTAGAAGTGAGATCAGTTAGTAGAAATAATTATTTCTGTTAAATTTTTATATTTAAATTCTATATTAAATTATATCATATTATATTAAATTATATTAAATTAGATCAATTAAATGTATGACCAGTAATTACATTAATATTAATAATTATCACGCCTCGGTGTTTAAATACGCTAGTAAATGACACAATTTTGAAGTTGTTATAAAAAAGAAATGTTTGAAGAAGATTTGAATTTAATTGCGTCTAACATCCATCATGACAGTAAGTTTAATTAAAATAAAAAATAAAAATTTGAAAACAAAATAAATTATAAATAATAAAAAATCGCCACTTAAATTGATAAAAATTAGATATCAAAAATAAATAGAATTAAAAGAATTCGAATTTGTTTTACTACACAAACTCACATACGAAAAATAGGATATATAAAGAAGTACATTGTTTTCACAATTCAGTGAAATTTTTGTGTGAAACTTTGCGAAAAGATTTTGAACATCAGAGAAAATTCCAATAAGGATTTTTATTTCATATGGCAACGTATTTGTAATAGTTCATAATTAAAGGTTTTTATCACGTTTTTTGATACCTAGTTTTTTGGAATCATCTTCGTCTATATGAAATCAGTATAATCACTTATGGTATATTTTTTAACCCACAACCAAGTGCATTACTTACAAGGCAGCAAAGTCATTCATATATTCTGACTTATGTGGAGTCTGCAGTTTATCTGTGCAGTTAAAACTGCAACTTCTTGTGCCCACTGTATATGATAGCAAGTGAATGGAAGAATGCCCTAACGCTCCGATTTCTATGTGTAAAAAACCTCTGTGTCTCCATGTCATGCTCGCGAAGAGTAAGACGAGCAACCGTGGGACGTTAACGACCAAAGTTTAAATTAGATATGAAGATCTGGAATTGTGTCAAGCTTTTTTGTTTGCTCGTATCGATGTTGAATTCCACCCCGAGAGGTTTCAATTTCGTAAGAGAGTAAAGGAACTTGCACAATTGATGAATATAACTTACTGAATTTGGGTATTCGTGAATCATAAACTATAATACTCTCGGTTAAGCCAGAACATTTAGTTTTCGTAGTAAGACCAGTATAATAAAATGAAGACATCAAATATACAATTTGAAAACAAAGGTTTTTGGTAAAATATCAATATTCGAAAGAGATTGGGTAAATTCCAACATCATGATAAGCCTTGATAGGACCGAACCTTTCCTAAATGTATAAGTATTACATTATAAACTAACGAACTTCCAGATTACGTAGTCTTCAAACTATGATCGTAAATCGTAAAAGATAAATATGACGACGGTTTGACTATTTTGTGGCGAAAATGACTTAGAACCCGACCACCGACAGGCAGTGACGAGTGGAGTCGACTTTTGATGAAAATCGTCTAACGAGTCACTGAAAATAAAATCCTGATTCCAATCACATAAGTTGTAACGATGATAAATAGTCGGCGAGACTTATCAATTCTTTTTTAACATATAGGACATAATAGGGTGTAATCAAAATTGGTTTGGTAATCAATATTGGTGTTGACCTTTTCACTCATAACAAATGAAGCAATAGGACTCAGCAGAGAATGTGCAACACATTAACCCGGTCGTGTCGATAATTTAAATTCAATTGACAGATGTCAGAGGAAATGAATAACACTGTTTACGATCAAAGTAACTCATTAAAATTTTATTATTTAACAATGTCATTTCCATTTCACCGTCTGCATTGCTGCTATCAATCCAAGGAAGAGCTTCGATAAATATTTCCTCATTGCAAATTGTGTTTTCATTTATTGCTTTCGAAGCTTTCATTTTACTGTGCTCAACAACACTTGAATTGTCGAATAATAAAAATCGACACTTTCTACATTTGAATTGAACTAAATCTTTTGAAGATGCTGATAAATTAAATTGAGCTTGAGAAACTGTATTTGTGCATTTGTTGATTTCATCTGGAGAAAATAAGCGGATAAATTGTTTGTACTCATCACTTTTGTAATCACCACTACAATTCATGTTGAAATATATCTTTAATTGTTTCATGAATCCATCATTTGGACATATAAATGACTTTTCCTTAATTTTCTCAATCGCATCGTTTGGACCAACTTTAAAATGTTTCATTAAATAAGCCGTCAAAATAGTTCCACTTCTTGATATTCCAGCAAGACAGTGAACCAATACTCCACCAAATTTTCTGCCATTTTCAATGAATTCACGGGTTTCATCGAAATAAGAAATAAGATCTTGGTTTGGAACATCATAAGCTTTAATAAATTTGTAATTAAAATCTTCTTCTTCAACTGAAGGATCACATTTAACACCTGAAGCCATTTTAACAAGGAATTTACAAATTTCGATTCCAAAACTCCAATTTCGAAACTTTACACCTTTCAAACAAAAACCAATTAATTCTAGAATTTCTACCAACTAATTAAAATCAAAAATAACAATCAATTCATAAAAATATACAATTAATAATTACCTATTCACAATATCAATCCATTGCTCGCGTCTGTGTGCGCACACCAACAATATTCGGTCTAACCAGACCGCGCACACAGACGCGATAGAAAAAAGCCGAATAAATGCCAGTCAGAGGCAATCCCCCTCTGACTGGTCGAAACAAACACCATTACTGGATCCGGACGACACTTCGTGGACTCGACGACAGTATTCAGTTTTTAATATAAATAACTTGATTTATCCTTAATATTATGCTAACTACATTCAAATCTGATTTCATTTCGATAAAAATTGGGATTTTCTAGGTGCAGTATAAGAGATTGTTAATTTTTCAATAAAATAATGTAGTCGAGACATTTCGAAATGCATCTCCGTGACGACAGATGAAGGAATCTAAACTGGGGATTCTATCGAACCCAGAATTTACTCCAACTGAAACAATATCATACAATCTAATTGAAAATTCTTGGCTACTCGGTCTAATTAAGTTGAAATTCCTGTTGGGCTAGACGGTATATTATTTCTGCTTAAATGATAGGGAAACTTAAGGTGCAGTGTTGATGGAGTTACCAACACATCACATAAAAAGCTTAAAGTTATTTAAAATAAATGATAAACACCAAATAAACAAAAATAAATACACAACAAGAGAAAATAAAAATTAAACAAAAATAATAAGATCAGAAAATGCAAGAAGTTGCACAGGTAACATAGAATAAGGGCATTAAAACAACGAAAAATCATCGCAAAAAAAGACACAAATATACAGAAAAAATACCCGCGACTTAAGGCGATAATGGTGTATAGAAAGCGATGGATTGACCAACCAGGATCAAAAGAAATAGGAAATGATTAGAAAATAAATCATTAAATTAAAAAGAAAAATTAAAACAACCAATCAGAACGATTGGAATTCGGACAATAAATAAAAGATTTAAAAAACTCACAAACACGTCCTAACTTGATCTAGAAGAACTATATAAGAAGTTGCTTCCATCGTCATTTTAAATTTTTACAATTCAATTTTAAACCTTCCATTCAGCAAATCTTATTTCAAAATTTATATTAGATTATCCAGCTTTTATTTTCCTTAGAAAAATTGTAACCGAAGAACATTTGAATCACTTTGCAGCCCGATAAATCATTCGAAACTTTGCAACTATTTAATTTCGAAACATTCTGTGGGAATATCATAGTAAATTTTTATGAATTTATTTTATATATTATTACGTCATAACATGTAAACTTAAAAAAAAATCATTTATTCTTTCGTACTTTTGACAATTAATGTTTTACATATTTATTCATTCATCATTTGGAAATTTCGCAATCTATGAATTCATTTTTGTTTATTGATGTTTTCTATAAAGATTTTGGCAGCGACTGGCTTGATATGCTGGTCCATGACAAATGAGACGTAATATATAGGGTAATATATGCGGTTTGGTTCATCCCACATCGCCAGTTCTGCTTACCAAAATGGCCCACTAAACATTTGTATTCAAAGTACATCTTCAATGAAGAAAGACACACCTCGAACCCATTTAAAGTTTGAGAATAAATTGAGAACATTTCGTCCTTAATACTTCTAATCATTCGCCTTACCAGGTTAAACTACAATCACAAATGTCAGCTATCCTGAGGGAATATATAGGGTAATTGGTAATAGGTAAAACTCTCTTACCCTATCGTCAACATTGGTAAAGGGTATGCAAGTATTTCCCTTGCTTCAAGACGTTCCTTGGCCACATTGTAAAATTTGTTTTTATCTTCCTTATTTGAAAGATCTACCGGCCAAATTGGCCAATCTTCTTTGATAAGATATTCACAGACGATTTCATTGCAAACATTTTCCATGAAAAATATGTTGTGATTGTCATTATTCGAATCATACAAGTAAATGATAAATGGCTTCACTTTCATCAGACCGTTTGCAAGAGTTTTAAAATATGCTGTGTCAAAATCTATGACTCATTGCATAGGGGCCCAAAATTTCTAGCTAAGCCACTGATAACATCGGATTGAAAGATCACTAATTACTGATTAGTTTATCAACTGGGACTTTGAACTGGTTGTTTTTTTACCTTCTTCACAACTTTGTTCAAATACTCAAGTAACGTCTTTTCGTTTAATTTTTTCAACTAATTCTTTTCTTCAAATCTTCTCCAACAATTATTCTTCACAAATCGTTTTTCCAATAACGTTTCGTTCGACTCTGTCTAACTTATCGTCTAAATTTTGTCTCTATTTAGTCTCCTAAATTTGTCTGAATTTTTGTCCACCAGTTTCCCTTTATATAGTTTGTTTTATTTGTGACACTACAGACAGATTTTGTTTTCCAGTTTCAATTTCCTCTGTGTTCCCCGCTACGTCAGCTTTATCTCTGACAGAAGTCGAGATATTTTTCAATTTTCCTTTTTTGTTAAGCCGCCTTCTCCCGGCAATTCCGCTATATTTGACAAGCTGTCAAGATACGGCTTTTCCCATATTTTGTTTTTCTGCAATCTGAAATTCCGCCTTCGTTTGTACTTTCTAATTAACAATGACCTTTGTTTTAATTTCCTGTTTGTTTTCTTTTATTTGATTTATCTTTCTCATTTTTCATTTCTTCTTACTTCCGTTTTCTTCGTTTGTCATGACGATCTTCCCTCAAGTAATTTATTTATTTATTATGCTATTTATCATTTAGGTATCCTCAACAATAATAATCAGATTAATTGTTATTTAGGTTTTGAAAACGAACCTTAGAAATACAAAAGTTGGATTAGCTCAATTTTGGAGTAATGGGAAAATGTCTGTATTTGGATGTGATACGTAATTTTTTTAACTTTATTAAATATTACTTTAATTAGAATTGAGAATGCAAAGAAAGGTTGCAGGATTCTTGCAAGGCGAATTAAAAAATTAGGTTACGATGCTAAATTCGAAAATTTTCAAATAGTAAATATTTTGACAAGGCTTCAATTACCTTTTAGAATTCGTATTCATGAAATGGTTAATTGTGATCCACTGAAATTCATGTAATAATGTTTTTACTCGTATTTTGCTAAAAACCTTTCATTAGGTATGAACCTGAATTAGATCCCAATCTATATTTTTATCCGAATCCGAAAAACCGAGGTAGAAAATTCAATGAATACAAAACTATGGCTAAATTGACAAGTAATGGCAAAGTAACAATACATTGTAAGATATATTTTAATTTTTAAATAAATCTAGTTAAAATTTTATTTATAAATCCTATTGTTGTTTCTTTTAAAAATTCGTATTTTTCAGTTCAATATTTCTTAAAGCTGTAACTTAAAAGTATGAATTTGGACTTAATACAATTTGAGGACATATAAATTATATAAACTATCTAGGCTATAAAATAAGGAATTTAAGACTAACAGCATCAGATTATTAATATAATATAAAACATCCGAGCCTACTGGAAATCTGTGACTATATTTTCATAAATTTATATAGACTACTCACAAGTATATAAGTAGAGAGATCGGTAAAGATGGGAATATATGACCTTTAAAGGGGATATAGTCAGTTGGATGTTTAAATGATTGAAATATTTGGTAAGAGATCGGTGGGAATCTTTTGAATATTTAAATGGGTTCTTATTGGAAATGTTTTAAGGGAAATTACATTAGGGGAAATAGTGAATCAATAATAGTGTGAAATTATATCGTTTTATTAAGTTGTGATGAATGCACAGTAAATTAATTTAGATTTGTGGTTTAGAACAAAGTTTTATTTATCAAGGGTTTTATTAAATCGTTTAGGTTTATTGACGAATTTACTTGGTTTTGACAATGAAATCTTTAGATATAATTTGGATTGATATCAACTTTAAATTATTTTATCTTTTTGTAAATGTTATAGGCAGACAAAAGTTGAGAATATTGACTTAAAACATCGACAACCACTAAAATAAATTGTTCTTTATTGGAGGAAATTTATCGGGTGATTTTAAATAGAAATTAATTCGGTTGAATATCAGTAAAATATAACCATTTGAAGAAGTATATTTTATTGAATGGATAAATTTAATCTTTCAATGTGACCTAGTCGGTTATAAGGGAATTGTAAAGTAATATTTATTTTAAATTTCGAGTAGAGTGATTTAGAATAAAAATTTAATTATAACGGGTTTTATCAATAGATTTTATAAATTATTTAGGATTAATGACCAAATTATTTTACATGTTTTATAGGGAAATATTTGTGATAGGGGTAAAAATATAGTTATTTAAAGAGATTTTAAGGAATCTTATTGGTCTTGTGAGAATATATGATCTCTTACGAGTACTTATAATTAAAATACCAATCTTTAAATATTGATATATTTAGGGAAATTTGATGCTTTTTAGATGATTTTATTGGAGAATTCACTTGGGTATAACAAATGGTAGAATATTTTCATTTAAATGAATTTACTGGTTTATTAGATGTTATCATTAGTGGGCTTTATCAGTCTCTTTTGGAATTTAATGATAATTACTTTTAGTGTAGATTGATGAATTTGATAATTGTAATGAATTTATACTGAATTTTTTGAATATTTTGAGCAATCAGTCAATCAACTTGAGTATACATGTATAACTTAAAAAAAATAATTAAAATTAATTTATTCAATCTAAATCAATTATCTACTAGATCTTATTACAAAATTCTTATTAATTTATTATCTTAGACGATTCATATTAACTCGAAGGATCAGTATTTTTTTTATTTACTGGATTATTAATGACTAGAATTTAAAGTTCTTTCTTGTACATTAATTACATTTTTATTTAGTATGTTTTGAATAATTTAAATTTTTACAATGATTTAATCAATTTTTACCAAGTTATTGGAAAATCTTGAGCTCAGTTGAAATTTATTAATTTTTCGTCCAATTTTTCAAGTGAAGAGGATTATCTTTTAAAGATTTATTTGTTAGTACTTGGTTAATTGAGTTTCGTTGTAGATGATGACAAGAAGATAGTATATGTGATGAAGAATATTTTGTATTTAATTGCTATTATTTTTATGTGTTGCTAGTTGGTTATAAATAATTGGTATCTGTTTGAAAGGGCTTAGTACTTGGTTGTAACTAATCGATATTTAGTTGTAATTATATGGTTGTAAACACTTGGTAGTATGTTGTAATGTACTTGAGAGTTGTAGGTTGATATTTGTTAATTTTTTCGATGCGATTTGTTGTTGGTTGTTAATACATGACATCGAGTGGGTTGGTAATCGTTGTAAATACTTGGAAGTTTGTTGTTGTTAGCTAGTGAGGATACATTGTGGGTATTTGGTTGATTGTTGGTTTTAGTATTTAGTTAATGGGTAGGTGGGGGTTGAGTGTGACCAATACCCTTACGACCAGTACCCATAGAGGGTCAAAACATCATGTAGGATAAACTCAGTGTGGTGTTTAAAGTAACCAAATCTGGTTTCCTTGCTTTTATAGAATTAGATGATGAAGTCATGAAATCACAAATATTTATTGTGTTTAAAATTACAACATTTAAATTACAACTCAAAAAAATATATTCAAAATCCAGTATTTACACGAAAAAAGTAAAACAAGCATGATTTGATTTAATCAAATTAATAAAAAATATTAACATGAAAAATATTGCGATAAATAATGTTCTTCCATCTTTCCACGTTTTTCTTGCAAATGTTTGCTTTCGAAAGTGAATTCAATTTCCCAAAAGCTCAATATTATTTTCACAATTGTTCCAAATTCTGACTGCATTTCATCAATCATTTTAATTTCATCTCCATTTAATATATCACTTTTTACAAGAAAGGTAATTTTGACTAGAATTTTTATCCATCTTGAAGTCATTTTTCTTGAGTTATCATTATCAAGGATTGGTCCGAGAGTTTTTCTATTAGCAAATGTACTAAGCAATTTCTTTTGGGATTTGAGAATAATATTACCAACATCTATGCTGCTTGCATCTATAGATTGTTACAAAGCAGCAATATGCAGCGACTCAAATTTGAAAGTGAAATGATCCTTATTCGCTAAGGATCGCCCATTTACATATAATGTAATATAATATAATATAATATTTATATAGATATTGTAAGGGTCGTGTAACGGCTCACTACACTCAGACTATATATAATAAAACGAATCAACGATAACTATTTATTGAATGCAATTATTACTTTGCAATAATAAGTCATTAGTAACCAATTAAAAGAATGCTTTGTGAATTAGAATTCTATATTTTTTCACTGTAATTTTAATTAGATTATTTTCAATTCCACGTGATGTTTTAAAGTTGTTGACAATCTTTCATTATTGATTGTAATTGAAAATATTTTTAAATTCTAATAGAAATAAAAATTAATTTATTTAAAAACCATTTGATAAAATACAATGAAGAATACTTAGTTGGTTATTAGTACATGGTACCTAGTTGTAAGTATTTGGTACTTATATGTTAGCACCTAGTTAAAAATGTTTAGTAGCTGGTAGTTGGTATCAGATCACCATGCCGACGAAACCAGTGCCCATTATACGGCGATCATGCCGCAACCATGGCCCCGAAATGTCCTCTTCACCTGTACCTGACGTCATCTTCGTAGGAACCAGCGTACTACTGACTCAACTAACCAGCGTAACGACGTCGCTGATATGCACCAATACATCTCTCAAACATTCTCACTTAGACATCATTATACGAACATCCAAGCAACCCTTCTCAATCCAATCCAACTGAAGACTTGTACAATGCACTACCTACCCCAACGGTTCTTAAACGTGGGTCGCGACCCACCTTTGGGTCGTGGAGCATTTTTTCTTGGGTCGCGGAGCATTTTGACAAATTTAATATTCTTTGAAAAATTTTTTACATTTCAAGCGAACTTTAGCTTAAAATTTGCTTTATAAGAAAATTCTTATGACTATTAACCAAAAATAGCTTTTTTAATGATCATTCAGAAGAAAGTTTAAAAATTAAATTTGTTTGTTCTTAAGAGTATGGTTTAAAATATTCAATTCAAAAAATTAATACAGAAATTTACATTATTTAAAAAACTGTATTATAACTTTCTATTTAAAAAAATTATTAAAATTGAAAAAAAAATATTCCTCATTATGAAAAAGCATGAATATAAAGAAGAATATTTGGATTTGGGATTTACATATATGTGTTTTATGTGGCACCATTTTAAGTGCCGAATCAATGAAACCAAATAAATTTCAAAGGCATTTTACGACAATGCACAAAAATTTATAATTTAACGAAAAAGATCAGAATTTTTTTAAATCACAAGAAAATTTAATAAAAAGGCAACGTTTAGGTGGGCCAGGAAATTCAAGTTTTTTAAATATTACTAAACAGGCATATTTAAGAGGCATATTTCAATGATAATATTAATATTTGTAATGATAAAATAATAATAATAATAATAATACTAATAATAATAATAATAATAATAATAATAATAATAATAATAATAATAATAATAATAATAATAATAATAATAATAATAATAATAATAATAATAATAATAATAATAATAATAATAATAATAATAATAATAATAATTCAACAATCTGATACCAACTACCAGCTACTAAATATTTTTAACCAGGTGCTAACAAATAAATACCAAATACTTACAACTAGGTAACATGTACTAACAATCAACAACAAGCAACCAATTAGGTACCAGATACCAAGTACTAACTAACTCTGAAACAATACAACTAACTACTTACAATAAATTAAATATTTTATCAAATGATTTTTAAATTAATTTTTTTATTTGTTTTCAAAAATATTTTTAATTACAATCAGTAGAAAAACCTTATCTAAATGTCTAAATTTAAATAAATAAACCAAAAATAAAGAATTGTCAACTCAATACCACGTGGAATTGAGGATAATTTAAATTACAATGAAAGACTAAAGAATTCTAATTTAGAAAACATTCTTCTTTTAATTGATTACTACTGACTTATTATTGCAAAGTAAAAAATGCATTCAATAAATACTTATTGTTGATTCGTTTTATTATATATATACTTGTCTTTGAAAATTAACTTAAAAAATTTTATTTCTCAGAAGCTATTGGTTATTCCAACTTTTTGTTAGTAAATTTAAAAATCTCGCTTTAATTTACTTTTTACATTACTTTAATTTAATTATTTAAAAATTATTATTTTAATTTACTTATTTTAAAAATATTACTTTTACTTTAAAATTTTAAGATTTAGCCATTAATTTACCTATTTATTCTTAATTTACCTATTATCTTAATTAACTTAGCTACAATTTACTTTAATTTAAAATTTGAACCTAAATTACTTATTTGGACCCATTGATTACTTTAATTCAAAAATCTGAGCCCTTAATTAACTTTAATTTAAAAATTTAAATACCATTAATTTACTTTAATTTTGAAATTTGGACTTTAAATTACTTTAATTTAAAATTTTAGACCATAGTTTACTTTAATCTAATTTTTTAGAACCTTATATTCAATAATTATATTCAATAATTATGTTCCATAATGCATAATAATTAATTATTTTAGAAAATAAATTACAAAATATAAAATATATTAGAAGCAATTAATTGTATTGCAAATATCTTGAAGTTGAGCTGAATTTAGCGCAATCTTTAATTACTTTTCCTATTGCTTTCAAAAAGTCAATTTCAGTAGCCACCTTTCGCCTTGCTCGAATTGCAAACATGCCAGCTTCAGTGCAAACACTTTTAATTTCTGCTCCTGTACTTTTTGGACACAATCTCGCCAATAAATCATAACGGATTTTGCTTTCAACTGACATTGATCTCGTTTGAATTTTGAATATTTTTATTATTCCTTCAAGATCTGGTAATCCAAATTCGACTTTTCTATCAAGTCGGCCTGGACGTAATAGGGCTGGATCTAATGTATCTGGTCGGTTAGTTGCCATAATGACTTTAATTGCTCCACGGGAATCGAATCCGTCGAGTTGATTGATCAGTTCAAGCATTGTTCGTTGAACTTCGTTATCTCCTCCTGCTTCATTGTCTGACCGAGCACCTCCAATGGCGTCTACTTCGTCAAAGAAAATAATGCAAGCTTTTTTTGATTTGGCTAATTCAAATATTTCACGAATTAGTCTTGCACCTTCACCAATATATTTTTGTACCAGTTGCGATGCAATTACTCTGATAAAACAAGCATCAGTCCGGTTAGCTACTGCTCGAGCACAGAGAGTTTTACCCGTTCCAGGTAATCCATACAATAAAATACCTTTAGGTGGATCTATTCCTAAATTGATGAATATTTCTGGCTTAAGAATTGGTAGTTCAACGACTTCTCTCAGCCTTTGAATTTGTTCTGAATACCCACCGATATCAGCATATGTTACATCTGGCTTTTCTTCAACTTCCATCAATGATACAGTCGGATCAATTTTAGGTGGCAAAGGCAAAGTAATTTTAAAATCTTTTTTACTGATCCCAACTCTCATTCCTTCATTAATATCAGTAGGAGAAAGATCTTCATTTAAATTGACAATGTATTTACCAAGACCTTCAACGTTGATCATATATTTTGAATTAGTGCTATCGGCATTGATAATTTTGGTGCACCTTCCAACCATCAACGCTTCATTTTTTTGTTTGTCTGTGGGTAAATCCCAAAATTCAGGAGGAGCAAGACCACAATCTGACTCTGGAATTCCAACTTTAGCTTTGATTTTCTCCAGTAATAATTTCATCCGTTCTTCACTTGCTTTCACGCTGTCTCGGTATTGTGAATTGGAATAATTGTTGAAAATGGAAATATCCGATTCATCTAAGGCTTTATTTGATGAGTTATTGCTGTTGTTTGAATTGTTTGACATTGAAAAAATTTTGATGAATAAATTATTAATTATTATGATAATTGATGAGCATTAGGCAATATATATTAATTTTAATTAATTTGATTGGATAAATTAGCTATGAAAAAATTAAAACAAAATCAAAAAAATTAAATTCTAAAATTAAATTTTTTAATAAATTAATTTCATTACTTTTAAAATTTTTCATTATTTAATTTCTGGTTTCCGTTTATATATTCTATAATAATCGAGCCTTTTTCAAGATTTTTAAATAAAACTTTTCATTCAGTAAAATTTTCATTTTTAATATTTAAATCAATATTTTGATTTAAAATAATTTTAAACTCGATATTTAAATTTTCATTTTTTTAATAAATATTGAATTCTTAAAACTTATTCGATTCTTATTTTTAAAAATTTTTATATCTTTTTCTAAAATTTTTTTAAAAGCTTTTTGATTACGTAATTGCTACAGAGGGCTATGCTTATTTTTTTCAATACAAATAGATAGGCCCTATAGAAAATATGCCAAGATTTCTCTGACTATAGTTAGGGGGTCTCCTTGGTTCTGGGATTTTCAATACAAAATCCGATTATCGATAAAAAGCCATAGTAATTTAAGGTCTCAAGTCATTTTCAATACAAAAGCATATATATTTCTAATTAAAATAAGGTGGGTCACCTTGGTCCTGGGATATTCAATACAAATATCAGTCTACATTAAAAGAGCATGGTAAATTAAGGATAAATAGGTAAATTATGGGTCTAAAAATTGAATTAAAGTAAATCACGGGCTCAGATTTTCGAATTACAGTAAATTATGGTTTAAATTTTTGAATTAAAGTCAATGGTCAAAAATTTTAAATTAAAGTAAATTATGGTCTAAGATTTTAATTTAAGTAATCAATGGGCTCAAATAAGTAAATTAAGGTTCTAAAAAATTAGATTAAAGTAAACTATGGCCTAAAATTTTAAATTAAAGTAATTTAAAGTCCAAATTTCAAAATTAAAGTAAATTAATGGTATTTAAATTTTTAAATTAAAGTTAATTAAGGGCTCAGATTTTTGAATTAAAGTAATCAATGGGTTCAGATATGTAATTTAGGTTCAAATTTTAAATTAAAGTAAATTGTGGATCTAAAAATTGAATTAAAGTAAATTATGGCTAATTTAATTAAGATAAATAGGTAAATTAAGAATAAATAGGTAAATTAATGGTTAAATCAATGGTCTAAAATTTTAAAGTAAAAGTAATATTTTTAAAATAAGTAAATTAAAATAATAATTTTTAAATAATTAAATTAAAGTAATGTAAAAAGTAAATTAAAGCGAGATTTTTAAATTTACTAACAAAAAGTTGGAATAACCAACAGCTTCTGAAAAATAAAATTTTTTAAGTTTATTTTCAAAGACAAAATTAAATGGAATAATTTTTTAAGTTAATTTTTAATGAAATTTTTATTGGAAATATTTTTAAGTTTAATTTTAATGGAAATTTTAATGAAATAATTTTCAAAGTAAATTTTTGATTGAAATTTTAATGAGATATTTTTTAATCTTAATTTTAGATGCAAATCTTTGTGAATTAATCATCCACTACATGAAATTATTGGTAAAATATGTAAATATAGGTTATATTTGGTTGTTTAGTAAATTATGGTGTAAAATGTTAAATTAAGTAATAGAAGGATAAATAGGTAAATTAAGAATAATTAAGTAAATTATAGGTTCAAAATTTTCAATTAAAGTTAAATAAGTAAATTAAAGTAAAAATTTTTAAATAAGTAAATTAAATTAATGTAATAAGTAAATTAAAGTAAGATTTTTAAATTTATTAACAAAAACTTAAAATAATAGTCAGTGTTTGGTAAATAAAAATTTTAAATGAAAATTTTTATGAAATAATTTTTAAAGTCAAATTTTAATAAAAATTTAAAAGGAATAATTTTTTAAGTTAATTTTTATGAAATATTTTTTTAAGATAATTTTAAATACAAATTTCAATGAAATATTTTTCAAAGACATATTTAGAGGCATATTTCAATGACAATTTTAATATTTGTAATGATAAAATAATAATAATAGTAATAATAATAATAATAATAATAATAATAATAATAATAATTCAACAATCTGATACCAACTACCAGCTACTAAATATTTTTAACCAGGTGCTAACAAATAAATACCAAATACTTACAACTAGGTAACATGTACTAACAATCAACAACAAGCAACCAATTAGGTACCAGATACCAAGTACTAACTAACTCTGAAACAATACAACTAACTACTTACAATAAACTAAATATTTTATCAAATGATTTTTAAATTAATTTTTTTATTTGTTTTCAATAATATTTTTAATTACAATCAGTTGAAAAACCTTTTCTAAATGTCTAAATTTAAATAAATAAACCAAAAATAAAGAATTGTCAACTCAATACCACGTGGAATTGAGGATAATTTAAATTACAATGAAAGACTAAAGAATTCTAATTTAGAAAACATTCTTCTTTTAATTGATTACTACTGACTTATTATTGCAAAGTAAAAAATGCATTCAATAAATACTTATTGTTGATTCGTTTTATTATATATATACTTGTCTTTGAAAATTAACTTAAAAAATTTTATTTCTCAGAAGCTATTGGTTATTCCAACTTTTTGTTAGTAAATTTAAAAATCTCGCTTTAATTTACTTTTTACATTACTTTAATTTAATTATTTAAAAATTATTATTTTAATTTACTTATTTTAAAAATATTACTTTTACTTTAAAATTTTAAGATTTATTCTTTATTCTTAATTTACCTATTATCTTAATTAAATTAGCCATAATTTACTTTAATTCAATTTTTAGATCCACAATTTACTTTAAAATTTAAACCTAAATTACTTATCTGAACCCATTGATTACTTTAATTCAAAAATCTGAGCCCTTAATTAACTTTAATTTAAAAATTTAAAAACCATTAATTTACTTTAATTTTGAAATTTGGACTTTAAATTACTTTATTTTAAAATTTTAGGCCATAGTTTACTTTAATCTAATTTTTTAGAACCTTAATTTACTTATTTGAGCCCATTGATTACTTAAATTAAAATCTTAGACCATAATTTACTTTAATTTAAAATTTTTGACCATTGACTTTAATTCAAAAATTTAAACCATAATTTACTGTAATTCGAAAATCTGAGCCCGTAATTTACTTTAATTCAATTTTTAGACCCATAATTTACCTATTTATCCTTAATTTACCATGCTCTTTTAATGTAGACTGATATTTGTATTGAATATCCCAGGACCAAGGTGACCCACCTTATTTTAATTAGAAATATATATGCTTTTGTATTGAAAATGACTTGAGACCTTAAATTACTATGGCTTTTTATCGATAATTGAAATTTGTATTGAAATTCCCAGGACCATGGACCATTGAAATTCGCGATTTGTTATTTGATTGATTCTTTTATCGATCGGTGTTTTTGGAAACCATTCACTATAAAGTTCTTTTCTAAACACCATTTAAGCTGGAGTTTTTTAATAGGTTTTTGGAACGTTAAATTCATCATAAATTGCACCTTAGGAAGAACTTCAACCTATGATTTATACCTTTTGGCCTTGAAGTGTTATCTGTATTGCATCTCTAATAGTTTGAAACTGTCTCTCAATCTGTCCATTCGCTGAATGACGGTATGGGTTTGAATATTTAATTTTATTTGACTTATTCGGATTTTTAAGATTTACTTTGGCTCTTAAGATAGGTTTAAGATAGGTAGTAAGAATTAGTAGCTTGAATGTCAATGGGGTGTGAACAATATGAGGCATTAAATTGGAATTTCATATCACGATTCTGTGATTCTAATATCAAAAGACATAATTAAAGCAAGCTAGTTTAAGAAAATTTCCAATAGTTATACTACTGATGATAAAGTTGCTTTAAGGCAATAAATGATTCTATTCTAATTTATCTCTCGTTGCCACAGAGATCTGCGTAATAAAGTTCTTCTGAACAATCATTTTAATATTCTCTTGTGGGTTACGGGTAATCAACATTTTACCTGGTTGTGCGGTTTCCAGCGTAACCCAGAATACAATGGTTATTCGTACCACTCGACACTCGTTGAGTGATCAACGTTGATAATGTGTCAAGAGGGTGAGTGCCAGCAAAATGTGAGCACGAGTTCCGCACTATAATTGGCAAGCACTTCTTTGGGTTAACGGACTACCGTTAGAAGATTGGGCTCCCCTTCTTCAGCATCGTATTTCTCCAATCACTTTATTACTCGCTTTACTCATCACATACAGTAGACACGTTTATCTATGGGTTGGCCTAGCTTTTCCCCACCAATTTCATGTTAGGGTGACATAAAAATAAATTAATATTCAGAATGATACTAACTATTTAATATGTTATAGCGTCACAATCAATTAATATATCATGAAGACAAAATCAATTCTCATTCATTAATTCCACACACACGCATGGTTAGATCAGGGTAATCCTGTACTCTCGAAGTTCTTGCGATTGTTGGGCGCGCCAGCGGCGGTTGGTAAGTTTGGCTGAACTTCCTCGAGCCGAGTTGGGACGGTTCCCGGCATTTCGACCCGGTCGTTTCTTTTGTTCCGACCTGCTGACAGAGCGGGCGAGTGGATTTCAGCGAGTTCCACCGCCAAAGAATGGATCCGTTCGGTCGCATCGCAGTCCAGGTTCCGTTGGCGCAGGTCCGTTTCCAATTTTTGGGCGCGCATTTTGAGGGCCCGGATCTCGATTTGATCTTGCGTGGCCTATTACTATTATTGATATTAATCCAACTATGATTACTATCCTTATCCTGGTTACTATTATTATTATTATTAATATTATTATTAGTTATGTATAACTTAGTTATATATATTCGTTATATATATCATTAGTTATTATTGAACATATTATTAGATATATATATATATATATATATATATATATATATATATATATATATATATATATATATATATATATATATATATATATATATATATATATATATATATATATATATATATATATATATATATATATATATATATATATATATATATATATATATATATATATATATATATATATTGGTTATATACATTAATTATATATATTAGTCATATATTATTATTACTATCGGTAATTATTACTTACCAAAATCAATATTCTAATCGAAATATCGATTTAGGATTTTCTCCAAAGTTAAATTTAGTAGCAACCCCCTTGGATCCAATAGGAATGAGTAAAATCCTTAATTTTTATTTTTAGTAACCCCTCCCCCTGGGAAAATGTTACCATTATCCAAGTTAACTAGGGATATGGATGGAGTGCATGATCAAATATGTGGGCTAAACCTTTTAAATCCCGAATGAATAGTGAACATGTAACTTTGTTTATTAGCAAATTAAATTACCATTGAAAAAAGACGAAAGATTTTTTATTATGATCAACAACTTACAGTACCCAACCACTGTGAACCCAAAAATATAAGTCATGACTAGGAATCGCACGACGATCTCCAAAAATTTGAACTCCTGCATCTCCAGCCAGAAGGAATTGTTGTCAAACGTCTCTAAATTAAAAATATACGATAAATAAATAAATTACCAAATTCATAAGAGATGGTTGTACCACTTATAACGAGTACAACCAGGGGAGGAGTAAGTGAGCAAGAAACTGAGCTCGTCACTAATACCCATCGCCTGATGTACCCGCATTTAGTGATAATTATTCCAATCTTCTGAAAATATCTAAAAAATTTAGTATATAAAATTTTAAATTACCAACTAGTGGTAAACAAATTATAAAAATTAAAAATAGCAATTTAAAACAAAAATGACCTTAGTAAATTATCGGATAAGGTATAGAATTTCTCGCGTAAATACTTAATGTTGACAAAATTTTTCTTTAGTTTATTAATTAAAAGGGTACGCTAATAAATTTAAATCGAAAATTTTAAGTTATAATTAATTACATTAATTATAGTAAATTAGATAATTAAGTTACAACTTATTTTAAGTATGAAAATTTGGTATATTTTATCATTAGCTTCAATTGATAAGTACATTGGTTGTACAAGGGTCTTGATCTTTACATTACAGGCATGCCTCAATCAGATGATTTTAGCGAAGGAGAAGCCGATCGGCAAATGATTACCCGACTCCGTACTCGGTATATCTGGTACCGCATCCACGACTGGAATCGTGGATTGGACCTCGATAACTTCGGCCCGGTTATCCGAAGTGGCCCAAAACCTGATGCCCTGGCGTGGGTGAAAACGGAGCCGGCGAACAACATACTACAGGAGGCCCGCGATCAAGCGGCCAGCGACGTAGAGGCCGCTCAAGTTCGGCTCAAGAAGATTGAACTGCAAATCAGGGCCAAACGAGAGGGAGTGTCCCTGGAGGAACTAGAAGAGGCCGAGGCACCCCCACGAAAGAGAGGGAGGCCCCGCAAGTGCCAAATATGATTGCTGGCCGACATACTCAGTTATACGACAATCGACTTGATTTAATCAACTTTCGTTTATTGTTTGTGGATTAATTTAAATAATTGAAATCGCCTGGTGTTCATTATTAAATAAAGTTTTCTTTTTGTAGATATAGTTGTGAGTTTAGTGATTGCCCTAAGTCTTAGTGATAGAGCACTAATGTTAATTAATAATTTTATTACTTGTTTGTTCTAACTCTTTTTGGTATGAATGAAATTTTGGTATGAAGCCGTGGCAAGACAAATCCGGCCGCTGACCGTCGAACTAGCAGCGATATACCCTCCAGCCGCTGAAAGTAGACCCAAGCGCAAGCGGCTAAGGCGCAACATTCGGGAAAAGTTAAAGAAGGCCAGGCTGGCCGAATACGAACGTCAGGAGAAATTGTTTACATCGCAAGCGTCTACAACGGGACTAACCAGCTCTGCCAACGAGCCAGTTTGAATTTTTGTGAATTTTTGTTCTGTATATTTTTGTAGTGTATTAAAATAGTATACGATATATTTTGTTATATGATTGCCTGAGGAATGAGAGTTTGTGCGTAAGGTTTGAGAAAACAATTTCGGTAAGGGACCTGAGGAAATCGGACACAAACCTTCTAACGGTAGTCCGTGGACCCATAGAGTACTCGACAATTATAGTGCCCTGGTGCGCTCACTTTTTGCGAGTACTCAACCCCTTGGTACAGTACCAACGTTGATTACTCAACGGGTGCCAAGTGGAAAACAATGTTGTATTCTGGGTTACGCTGGTAACAGCACAAACTAATAGACATTCGACCACCAGTAACCCACCAATAGGTTTGCGCATTTTCCAATTTCTTGTCTGATTGTACCCTTTTATAGTTGTGTTTTCATCATATTTTTCTTTGCTATTACCTCTCTGCTTGATCGCCAGTCTTTTTCTTTCAATTTTGTTTGTCTTTTTATTCGAAACTATTTAATTTGATATAATATAATAATTTACTTTTACAACCTCAACATTATTATTATTATTATTATTGTTTTTGTTGCCGTGATTGTTAGCATTAACATTGTCATCATAAATGTCATCATCATGATTATTAAAGTTTTACCTATTACCAGGCCCGACGAGAAAGGACTGGGAATGCAAATGCCCAGGGGTCAGGGTTCGATTTGTTATGTATTTAAATATAATATTATTGAGACTTAAGTTGACTTAACTACAATCAGTTTAAAGTTTAAGCATGTGAATTCCATCAGAATAAATTGAACAAACATCAACAAGTAGTTAGATCAACATCAGAATCAATATTCAAAAATAAACTAAATAAAGTTTTGATAAAATAAAGTTATATTTGTTGGATGACGAGAGCAGCCCATCACCACATTCATCTCAATAAATATTACAGACTCAATGTGTGTACCGAGGACAGGCAATAGATTGAGGTTCTATCAATATCAACCCAAAGTCAATTCAATTCAATCCAAAAGCAATCCCCACTTGTAGTCCTTTCGTTGGTCAGAATGGTTAAATAATCATTTAGTATTTGGGAACACCTAGTCATAGAATAGTAAGTAACCCTAGCAACAAGACTGAAGATAACTCTACCGACCAACAATTTTTAGTGTAGTTTATGCTTCAGACGTCCATCATTTAATTGATCATAGATATTTTAAGTGACATAAAGTTATTCATTTATTGATTGACATTAAAGAAAAAAATATTAAGAAAAATATTTAATAAAGAGAAATTTACTCGGGTAGGGTAACAATTTATTTTTAAGGTTTAAATCGAAAAAAAATTTTATTTTTTTGTTTTAGTCATAATATGTTTAGTCATTTTAAAATTTATTTTTCAAAAATTAAAATTAAATTATTAAGATATTTGAAACTTTATTTTGTTACATCATAGGCAATTAATATTTATATTAAATTATGTAAATTGTAAAATAGGTTTAATGGAAAACAGTAATGAATCAAATATTGCCAGTCTGAATGAATCCATAGAAAAACCTCATTTAGTTCTAAAAATATGCAATGTTTGTGCTATCGCTAACTTAAGATGTCATTTAAATTTATCCCACATTGCTCAAAATGGTATTGATGTTGAATATGACGGATTTTTAAATGTTAATAAATATTAATTATAATCAGATTTATTGTTATTTAGGTTTTGAAAACGAAGCTTAGAAATCCAAAAGTTGGATTAGCTCAATTTTGGAGTAATGGGAAAATGTCTGTATTTGGATGTGATACGTAATTTTTTTAATTTGATTAAATATTACTTTAATTAGAATTGAGAATGCAAAGAAAGGTTGCAGGATTCTTGCAAGGAGAATTAAAAAATTAGGTTACGATGCTAAATTTGAAAATTTTCAAATAGTAAATATTTTGACAAGGCTTCAATTACCTTTTAGAATTCGTATTCATGAAATGGTTAATTGTGATCCACTGAAATTCATGTAATAATGTTTTTACTTGTATTTTGCTAAAAACCTTTCATTAGGTATGAACCTGAATTAGATCCCAATCTATATTTTTATCCGAATCCGAAAAACCGGGGTAGGAAATTCAATGAATACAAAACTATGGCTAAATTGACAAGTAATGGCAAAGTAACAATACATTGTAAGATATATTTTAATTTTTAAATAAATCTAGTTAAAATTTTATTTATAAATCCTATTGTTGTTTCTTTTAAAAATTCGTATTTTTCAGTTCAATATTTCTTAAAGCTGTAACTTAAAAGTATGAATTTGGACTTAATACAATTTGAGGACATATAAATTATATAAACTATCTAGGCTATAAAATAAGGAATTTAAGACTAACAGCATCAGATTATTAATATAATATAAAACATCCGAGCCTACTGGAAATCTGTGATTATATTTTCATAAATTCTTATAGACTACTCACAAGTAGGAGTACTAGCAGTACAAAATAAATAATTAATTTTTTATCCAATCATTAATCGATCTATTACGTCAAATAATCGGTAAAACGCTAGGATACACACAAGTAAAAGTTATCTCACACATAAAAATAAACATCTCTCATAAAAGGGGGTCCACTGTCACACGCAAACGGTTTACACCAAATGCATTAGAATGACTCGTTGCCATTAGGAAGGTAACTTCATGCCACTCACAAAAACGACTTTATCGCCAGTCACCAACCTCTTCAGAAATGGCTCGATTTTGTTCCGTTGGGCCAAGGATTCACCGATGGTTCATCAAGTTTTCTTCCGTCTACCCAAACATCAAGCTTCTTTTGAATCCAACTTTATGCAAATGATTTAAAACTGTTTTGTGGTCGATCTTTAGTTCCTGGCAGAATCTACGGCAGCTTTTATGCCCATCTTTTATCAATGCTTTCCAAAATTTTATCGACATATTCGGCGACAGGCCTTCCAGTGCTTGGTGCATCTAATTTACTGGAACGAAATCGACTAAACCAAAATTGCGTTTGATTGGCTGTTACAGTATTGGAACCATAAACACCTTTGCAATTTCAGCAATTACATACTGAACTTTTTCTTTGTTCACATCTAAGCGCAAACTTTTCCGATCGCGACCCCATCGGTACTTTTTGGAAGTATACTAAAATCTGGTGAAAATTTTCGCAAATGTTAAAAATTAAAAATATGTTGAAAGATAACGGCTTTCAATTGGCTAGATTTGTCGTAATATCAATTTATTACAGTGATCATTAGCACTAATGCTTTGACTCGTTGTAAAATATCATAATATATTAGTTCTTTTTTATTTCATTATTCGGATTATATTAGATCGCCGAATTAAATACATTAAAATTAAAAAATCGACAAAATACATTAGATCAGGAGTCTCAAACTCAAACTGGCCTGCGGGCCGCATTAGACTAGTATCATGAGCCGGCGGGCCGCAACATAAATAATTGTTTTTCAGAACATGTGGAGTCTGAAACACCGACGTTAATATTTATTTAATTAAAAACTCAACAAAACTAAAAAACATTTTTTTATTATTAATAATAATAATAATAATAATAATAATAATAATAATAATAATAATAATAATAGTAATAATAATAATAATAATAAAATTTGAAGAAAATGTGGTAACATTTGAATGCATTAACTTGGTCACTCATGTTTGTAATGATTTGATCCTTTCCTTGCAGTTTCAAATTTAAATCGGATAAGTGTTTCGTTATATCAACCATAAAAGATAAATCTTGCCACCACACTGTATCAGAAAACAAGGCGATGTCTTGTTGTTTTGATGTTAAAAACTGACATATTTCGTCTTTCAAATCCCAAAATTGTTTGAGAACCTTGGAGCAGGATAACCAACGTACCTCGCTATAGTACGACAAACCAGAATTTATTTTCGCACCCTAACTAGATTTTTGGGGTTCGTTTCCTTAATTTTTTGTTTAATGGCCGATAAAAACTAAATGTAACAGTTATAAGAAGTGATTACATAGAAAATTTTATTTTTATTTTTTTTTATTGTTAAGTTTTGTTTTGTTTTTTTGTACTGATATATCATGTGGGCCGCAAAGTTATACGTTGTGGGCCGCAAGTTTGACATATCTGCATTAGATAAATAATCTTTCATATAAATTCAGAAATTAGATGAGGAACGATATCCTAGTTGGTCCCACGCATATTTTTTTACATATTGATAATCATATATTAAAAATAGTGAATTTTGCTATAAACTGACCATTCATCGCTGAATATTTTTACAAGAATAAATGAGACATTACAATATTTATATTACGAAAAATTTGAATAACTTTTACTTCTGATTTAAAGAAAAGATTACATACTTGACGTACTATAGATCATTAAGCATTATTTTAATCAATTAAACATGTAATGCGGGTTATACACCGCACTAATCCAGTGATATATAGTGAATATTGGACATGGAAACAAATGGAACCATTTAATTAATCAAGTATTTAACCTTTTTCTTGAATGGGTGTACTATTATTTGTAGTCTAGTTTTCATCGAAAATAAATAACAGTTCCAAAATACCGGAAATTGTGCCATGCTAGCAGTGAAGATTATGATGATTTATATAGCCAATTTTGTTAAACTAAATTTGTATAAAATTCGACGTCTCATTTATTGAAGATATTCCAGTTTGTTAATGCTGTTATATGATTAAAGTTCATACTTTCTTCTATTATAAAATTGGGTATTGTCATTAAAGTTCGTCTGCCAACCTTGAAATTCTGAAAACAGTCTTACAACAATAATTAATGTAATGTATAATTCTTTCAAACATTAATGGAAATCAATTAAATTTCAAACGTGAAATCTTTATGACTAATAAATTTATCAAGTATACATTTCAACTTTATTTTCATAGAGTGAAATACATAAGTAATTAAAATATCCTTATCTTTATATTCAGCTATGTCTATGGATGAAGCAGCTAATATAGCCGATGAAGTATTCAGACTCTCATTCAATTATATCATTGAAGAAATACATGAAGTTTCCTCCTTGTCTAACGTATCACCTAATCAATCAAATGCAGATCAAAACTCAAATTTAAAACCACGGAAACGTGTTTTTGTCAAAACTTATGTTGAAGAAACAGAATCAACAATTGATTTAATAGATAATAATTTAAACTCAGTTGACATGTTTGAAGAAAATGGGTCAGGATTGAGAACTGATAATACTAATCTGGATAAAGAAAGTATGCAAGACTTAAATTCTATTTCTCCTAATATAATTTATACGAGTAAAAACTTGAATGGAAACAATAATTGTGAATTATCATTGTTTGAAACTCAGCAAGTGCTTGATGATCTTTTAAATTAAGTTTCCTGGTACATAATTTTCAGTTGTTGAAAAATTATTTGAAATTTTCGTCCATGTAATAATACTGAAACGATTGAAAGTAATGCATTTAAATTTGAATTCGCACCTTACAATCGACTTACTAATGTTAATATTCATAGTTGTTCAATGTTATTTAATTAGATTGTGTTATAGCAGCATTTAATTAGTGTCAAATCTACCCAATATGTCATTCTTTTATACTGTTATCTGTTTGATAATCGTTTGATTGTTTAATAGAAATATATTTGTAAATTTCCCGATGGAAAGATTTGCTTTCAAAAAACTTGTGAAGATTGCGTTTGTTTCTAAATATTTTCATTAAATCTATGCATTATAAATACAAAAGAGTATTTTTATAAATTTTAAGTCAAATCATTTTGGAAGAGATAGATATTATAATCTTATTTGAAATGGAATTTTAGGGATTATCTAAAGCAGGGTTTTAAATGTGTGCAAAGTTACGGCACATTAACTTAAAAAAAAATTTCCATTTATATATTTTACTTTATATAATTTTTTAATACAGTTAAACAGTACAAATAAATACGATATTTTATGATAAATGTAAGCACGTAAACTAATTAGATATTAATTTTATTAAATTACAATTATGTTTGCTTTGGTTAAATATCTCTTAATAAAATTGAGGAATAATTAGCATAAATATTCTTACAGTTAAATTTTTTTAAGTTTTAAAAAGCTGCTACTACTAATGATGGTTCAGTATTATCTAATAACTACATATGGACCGTAATAAAATTTTTATTAGGAAACATGATACTCATAAAAATGCGGTAAATCATCTTAACAGTAAGTATATTACGGTTACTATGGAAATACAAGTGGTTTCGAACCAAGATCTCCTTTTATCGTGAAAAACGTTCATATAATCGAGACAAAAAAATTCATTTTTTGATAAAGAGTTGGTCTTTGACTTAAATTTGTCTTCCTGACATTTGAAATTCCTCAACCTTGAGATCATTATTATTGGTCGAATTTTAACCGTAATGATTTCAAAACTATGCTTTAACCGCACTTATTAATAACACCAAATGAAATAATAATGGTAAAAATAAGAAAAAAAAGGGCAAATCGCTGTCAAAATTTTAACTTTACTTTCAAGGAAGCCTAAATCTCAGGACGCTCAACTTGTTCTTGATTCACATGACTGGCATTCACTTTATCAGTGTGTGGATATAGTAATAAATTTGTGTATTATGTTTTCGAGTTTTCAATTTGAGTGAAGATTTTGTCAAAGATTTCCAGTGGTTTAATATTGACTGACACCATAGCATGAGGGATAACCCATAAGGGAGCAGATCTTTCAAGGTTCGCATCATTCTATTATAGAATGAGGGGACCTAACTGAAGAAGAACACAGGCCTTCTATCGTTTGCCCGCTAACCTATTCCAATGCTTGATGATTATGGTGTACACAGGTATACTCACGTCTCACGAGTATTCTCCCATGCGACACATTACCAACGCTGATCACTCAACGGGTATCGGATGGTTAAACAAGTCATTGTATCTTGAGGCGCGTCGGAAACGAAACGATGACTGGGTAAAATGTGGATTACCTTAGACCCACCGTTATTATGACTCTAACCTTAACGATCTCTAAACAAAGCTTTAACTGACATCAAATGTTAAAAATAATATAAAATGATGGCTTCTCCGTAGCAGCATAAATTAAATATTATATTAGACTAGTCGGGACAGGGTACCAGAGAAGATCCAAACTTAATGTAGGAGCATAAGAATAATAGAGATGGTGGGTTACAGGTACCTCCTCATGCTGTTTCCAGCGTAACCCAGAATACAATTTATAGCTGACCACTTGATACCCGTTGAGCGATCAACGTTGGTGTTGGATGACAGAGGAAGAAGAATTGAAGAGTTTGAACTAACACACTACTATAGAACGGGCAGCAACAAGTTCAGAATCAATATCTACGTGGAACCCAGACAACCAAAGCCGGACAATTCAAAATATTGACAATTATGTGTTAACTAAATTCATTATTTACTTTATTCATGCTGTGTCCTTTGGACTATTCTTTATTTTACTTATTTTATTTCTTTATGATATTATTGGTGTATATATTAATTATTTTTATTCTATAGAAGTTTGTACATATTTTTGAGTAGCTGTTAATTTTTATTTAATATATCTTTCCGTATACATTTAATATTTTTATAAAAGGGTAAATTAAATCATTAATAATTAGTTTTATAAGTAGAGATAAATAATATAATGAAATAATAATAATACTATAAAATAATTAGAAATCTAAATTTTGTCAAAATAATGCACGCAAGTTGTAAGGAAAAATAATTGTAATTATTAAATAATAGAGTAAGAAAAACATCTGGTTAAATAATATCTGTTAGAGTATTAAGGAAAAACATCTGCTAAAATATATTAAATTCATTTTTTAAGCATACTTAAGAATACTTAAAATATATTAATTAAATTCTTAATCATTTTCTCTTAAAAGAAAAAGTATAAATAGCGAGTCAAAATTCATTTTTTTCGTCCCAAAATTTTAACCGCGTTAACATACTAAAAAGGTTAATCCTTATTAGTGCTAAAACTCGAACAGACAAACAGAAACGTTCAAAAGCCTACACTCAACATAGCAAGAGAACACATAACATTCACACAGTACATACAAGCATATTCGGTTGGATATTTGAAGGATTTTGAGATTTTTTGTAATCTAGCAGACAAATTCATATTTGGTAAATTTTTCATTATAATAAAAGTTTTAGAAATTACTTTGTCTTTTGATATAATTGTACGTATATAAGAACCAGTAAGTTGAGTGTTCCCGAATATCGAGACCTCAACATTGGTACTGTATCAAGGGTTTGGGTACTAGCAAAAAGTGAGCATGCTTAACATACTATAATTGTCTAGCACCCACTGGGGTTCACGGACTGCCGATAGAAGGCCTATGTCCGGTTTCTTTTCGTCCCCGTTACGACAATTAACGTTAAGGAAAAATCAAAATGCCCAGATATGGATGTACTAGTAAAGATTTATTCGGAAAAACATAATCAGATCTTATAGTGTCTTAGTCGATTCTTTCGGAGTAGACTCTGATCCAGTAGAATGAAGAGTTAATTGGGCCTGGCAGGCTTTTCTTATTCTCGCCCGCGCCGCTTTACCCGGCCGGATTTTCTTCCTCGGGATTATCGGTGGTGCGTACTCCTTCGGTTTGTGGAGCAACTCACTCATGGGCCGGATCTTGGAGATGACTTCTCGATCAAGATCCTGTTGGTGTACCTTGATCTCCAACTCCTTCACCCTCAGGTGGAGGGCCCGCAACTCAACCTGATCCTGTGCACTCTGGAGTTGCAGTTGAGCGATCAGCTTCATCCGTTTTTTCATTTCTGCTGGCGGGAACCAGGTACATTCGAAATTCCGGCAATGGGCCTTGATCCGTGCTAGCTTGGCCCGGTATTCCTCTGCCTGCTGTTGCGCCCGCTCTCTATCCGTCCGCATCTCTTCTAGGAGCTTTAACACTAAAACAAAGATAACATCAATATCTGTCCGGCTATCGTCGATGTATTCGTGCCCTATAACGACCCCTATCGCTAAAGGAGCCACCATCCTCACGTCGCAACCCCGCATTTAGGTACATCTAACCCCCGCTCTAACCCTAGGAGTCTCTCCAAAGCCTATGGTGTTGGTAGTGATAGTCTCGAGATATCAGGGAATGTAGGAATACCAACACTTAGATGTATAGTGGGCCAAACTATATGAGGGAAATTATAATTGGAGTATGAATAATAGCTGCCCAATAACACCATATATACATAATTGATGGGTATGTTAGTTAACTTTAATTACAAAAAAAAATAAAGAAAATACCAACAATTAGATTGATATACAAGGTATAAATGAGTAATACGCTACATTAAAAGGACGTCTATTACGTTCGACAATAATTATACTGTACACATCGATACATGCAAATCAGAATTGTTATTAAATCAAGTCCTAGTCATTTATTATAATTTAAATATGAATTTGCCCAAGGCACGACGCACAGTGCTGACTTTTGGTCCGGCTATCGCTTTCACTGAGCTGGACGGATCTTCCGTGGACGACCGCGCCTTCGCGGCTGGTCCGGCCCTCGCGGAGGACTTCTCTGGCATTCCAGCCCACGGCGAAGGGCTGCGGTCCGCTTAGGATGGCATTGAGCTCGCCGGCCAGGGTTGCTACTTCGAGCCGGTGCAACCGGTTCACCGCCTCCTTCGCATCTTCGAATGCGTCGCTCAAAGCCAACGAGATGTAGTTAATGTATGGTTCCACCTTCGGGATCACTGGAATTACATTCTGGTAGGTCCAATCATGAATCTTATACCATATCCATCTGGACCTTAGCCGGGTGATCTCTTCTTCTACGCTCAGCCTGGAGGCTTCGTCTGCCCCCTCTTGGGTTGTTCCGAGGCTCGAGTCGGTTGATGAGGGACCGGCCTGTACATTTCTTTGTCTAGTGTTGGGCATGTCTATAACGATAAGAGAAATATTAAAATATTTCATAACTGACCTTCGTTCACCCATTTGGGTTCGTATTAACCAGGGACGTTCAAACGTAATATTATATTCCAACCTCAAGTGTGACACGCATCAAGCTAACAGACAATGTCCTTTGTGATTTAGTTGGGTTTAAGTTGCGAATTAGTTACCCGATTTTGACTTTTCAACTGAACTCAAGGGAATTTATTCGAGAATTAGAAGTTTAAGAATTTGACCAAATATAATTGTTAAATTAACTAAATTTATATATATGTAATCTAAGTACTACTAAGTTCAGATTTAATAAGTTAAGAGTTGATAAATTAAAATTAGCAAATGAAACTACGAAAATTTCTATCCTTAATTTTTTTATTCTCAAACTACTGTTGTTTAACTTAGTCAAATATATTAAATTGTTGATTTAATGTTTAACCATTATTTAAAAATAATTTATTTAAAAACATTACAAAAGAAAAACTATGCTGCAAGGATCCACTACGGGAGGGATATTGCTACGTGCCGCTAGTATATTTGGTCCCTAGCAATTCCTACCCGTGGGGGTTGTAAGTAGCTTCATCGTCATTTTAATGGGATGGGTAATTAATCTTTAGATTTCTAATTCGTTTAATTTCAGAAATATATTCTTCGCGAATTCTGGCTAATCGTAAAATTTGTTTGGACAAATTTTCGAAACTTCGGTGATCTGATGGGAATCCAAAACTTATTACTTAATTTGTCAGGTGTCCAGTTGGAGATTTTTATTCATCTCAATATTTTGGATCCATGTCTGTACATGCCGGGAAATTCAGGACAACAATTTGAACCCGAGGGGAGTTTTAGAGAGGCCCTCCTCCCATCGGTAAAACTTTTACAGTGGCTGAAATGATTTTTTTACAATAAAGTTTATAATTTTTGTTAAATATAATGTTTCAGTTTCTGTTGAATTTAATTAGATAGTTCATTTTTATCGTAAAGAAATAATTATTAAGTAATTCTATCACCCTTTCATTTGAATTTAGGTAATCAACGATTTGAATTATAATATATTTGGTTACTTATTATTCCTCGTCCATGATCATGTGGGTATCTACCTTAGCTTGGGCCGTCAAACCTGGGAAAGGGTCCTTTGCCCTTTCCGACATACATTGGATCTACTTCTGGGGTAACAGGGGTGAGATAAGTTTTATAGGGAGGTTAGAGTTCTTACTGACATGGTCAATGGCGATTGGCTCGTTTACGAGAGAGTATGTATCGTCCATTTGGTCAACTAGAGTCGGTTCGATGAGGGTAACCCTTGGTTGGTAGGGTTGTTACTATTAATAGAAGCGGTGCTATTGGTCAAATTTTAAAATTACAAAAAAAATTAATAATGTTGGTTTTTTAAATTTCCCTATTTATAGTAACATTTTAAGGCAATCGATAAATTGGTTTGGATAAGTTATATAGGACGGCGTGTTAGATTAATGATATCGTTAAAGGTAAAAAAAAATTAATTGATTTATTAGTAATATCCTTCGATCCCATTTTTACTTAAATGAAGTTGATTAGGTTAATTATTCATGATAAATATAAATAATATGAAATGACAATAAAATACTAATGTAGATCTATAATTTTGAAGACTAGAGTCTGGGGTCAATCATGAAAATTGGGAAATTATTTTTATGAGTGATTTATAACTTGTGGGTAACTGTTGATGACCATGTGGTTTGAGGGGGGTAGATTATGAAAAATTTTCTAAATCTATTTTATAGAGATGATATAAGTTAAATGTACCTACAACATAGCCCAATATCAATTCGAGAAAATACAGGTATGTTATGACATAAAATTCAAAGTTTTTATACAAGCTATATATAAAGTAAACATGAAAATTTTTACGAAATGATTAAAAAAAAATATCAAAGTAATATGGACGTCAATATACAAATTTCTATAGCTTGATTCTAGATCGTATAGTTTAATAATTCATATCTATTCATCGAATAATATAACTACTCATGTATATATTTATAAAGCGCCCATTTAGATGGGGCAGATTCAATCAGGCGCGTACGCAGGATGAATCCATGGGGGGGGGGGGGGGGTATATATATTATTTTTATATATATAGAGGGGGGCTTATTTATATATAAATATATATATATATATATATATATATATATATATATATATATATATATATATATATATATACAGGGCCGCCGAGAGGACTTTTGGGGCCCGGGGATATACTTCTTGTGGGGCCCCTGCCAAGAGCGTGAAAAAAAAATTTTCCCCTCGGACTTTGGGCTATTTATAAATGAAGCGGGAAACCGAAAAAATGTCCTAATTGTTATTGGAACAATGTATTCATCAAAAATTCTCTTACAAAAATGAAAACGTTTACAACTAAAATTACAAAAAAAGTACAAAAAAAAATTATTTTTTAGAATGTTGCTTTCCGAACCTTGCGCCTAGCAAACAAATTAATTAAGTCTTGAAAATCAATTTTCTTAGCCATTTCAGATTCAATCGACAACATTCCTAAATCATTCAATCGGTGTTGTGACATTGTGGATCTCAAAACATCTTTTATCCTTTTTAAAACACTAAAGGATCGTTCTGCTTCAGCAACGGTTACAGGGATCGTACAAAATAATCTTATTGCTATTATTATGTTGGGAAACAATACATCCAGTTTCATTTTTTTAATGATGTTTAGTAACTCAATGGGCGAGAGAGATTTGTTTTGTATATTGGCATCATAAATTGATTTTAAATTGAGTATTTCTTCACCAAGATTATGGTCAATATTATTTTCATATACCTTTTGTAATTTTTCGGACTTCTTTTGTATTTCTTCACCATTAAGGTTATGAAATAACCATAATACATTAAATAACGAATCAATTTCTTTAGCCACATTAAATCTTTTTGCAATATTTCCAATAATACAATCTAAGAAAACATTGAAAACATTTGTTCTGAATTCGTCACTTGGTGTCATTTCTAATTCATCCACGTCGCGAATATCGGAGTCGATGGCGGTCTCCCATTAACTGCTAATTACTAATAATCGAAAATTAGACTTCAGCACTCCAGCACCGGTAAAGAAATGCTTTGTAGCCCAACGCTTAGGTTAATTTCTTATTCACTTTCGGCTTAGTTCACAAACACGATTACTTTATCCGCTTCTTCCTGGAGATTTTCACATTGATCAAACAACTACACTTATAACACTATTAATGTTTGTAATTTTTCTTTTAGTTAAATAATAATAGAGTTTGTAAATAATGAAACAGGCTCAAAATGTCAAAAACTAGTGATAGCAAGCACTTGACTCTTGACAAACAAAAGATTGCCACATGTGCTTACCATTACTGCAAGATGCGTTTGTGCCGTGTAGACTTTTTCGCAACGGGGGTTCCGAAAGCAATCTTGGCAACGGACACTCTCCAGACGTACCCCACACACACGCACTACAAAAGGAGGAACATAGTTCCTACAAATTGAAATCATTATTTTTTCATTTAAATCATGATAGATTTTTTCTCCGGGACCCCGGGTATTTTCCCCATCAAACCCCCCTCTTGTCGGCAATTTCTTAAATTGTTTTAAGTTTATATATTTATTAATTATAGTTTTTATATTGTTGTTGGAATCATGGGGGGGGGGTTAAACCCCAGTAACCCCCCTTGCGTACGCCACTGAATTCAATAATCAATCTTTTCAATCAACTAATATATACTTTTACATAATAATCAAATGGTGTAGACGCTAATATATAAGAGTAGAAAACATTTTTTATCCAGTGCAAGGTTGATAAGTCATATAGTTATTAATATTTAATTCCCAAGGTACAATATTAAATAAAGTCTATCTAAAACATGTTAAACCACATAATATAGATGTTAATATATGATTATATAAAGCATAATTTTAGTTCCTACAGATTTAAAATCAATATCAAATTATTAAGTCATTATAAACTAGAAGATTACACAATTGAATTTGGACTAGATTCGGATTCCTTGATTATTAAATTCTTTGATTAAATATAATAATATCATTTGAAGTATATTAGCGATATTCGATATTAAGTATATTAAACATTTGAATAATTTTGGTGCCTTTGTAATATATTGAGTCTGGGATATTTCCCGTTTACATTTTCCTAATGATGTGTTTCCTATAGAATAGTTGAGTGTTCATTTTGTGTATGTAATTTACTGAAAGGTCGAATTAATTAAAATTTACCTACTTTCCCGATTCAACTGAATACGGTACGATAGGCCCTATTGTGTTATTTACCCGCGATTACTATCCCAAAATTTATTTCGTCCGCATAGTCCCTATGACTATGCCAACTACTGGGATGGATTTACCCGCCCTACTCCTGGTTAGAAACCATTTGTTCGTGGCGACCTCCGGTTAAAAAATTGAAATGTTAATGCATGTAGGGTCGTAGACCCGAATTTGTGCATGTAGACTATTAGTTAGAAACAAGGCTGATCAGCGTCGTGAATACAACCCGTCCACGACGACGCTGGTCACTCTTGTTACGTAATAGCAGAATTAAATATGATAAAAAGACAAAAAAAATAATCAATATAATGAAATATAATAACAAAATAACAGTTATAAAATGAATACAATCAACAGTCCTTACTTTCGGTATCGATTGGATTTTCTGTGAAAATTTTTGGCATACAAAAAGATTAAATTGTGACTAAAATGCGTCGGTATATATACCTATTTTGTACACGTGTATGTATTGATGCATTAAAACAAACTCGAATTCTTTTTATTCCAGAATTTTCTATTTTGAAATTTTGATATTTTTAATGGCGATTTTTGCGTCATAATTTTTATTTTTATCTTTAAATTTTTATTTTCTAAATATTTTTTGCTAATTTTACCTCCATGATGGATTTGGAACGGTTCCAGAACATTCCATATTACTTTTAATTCAATTTTTATTTTAATTGATGTTTTCTGAATTTCTTTTTAAGAATTTTTTTATTTTTCTTATTAATTTATTTATTTTTCTAACTTTTATTGTTCTAGGTAGCTTTTATGATGGTCATCGCCATTTTTATGGAATGTTCTGGGTTTTTCTGGAATTTTTTACTGTTTTTACCGTCTTTTAAGTTATTCGAGTTTGTTTTTTGTAACTCTATGTTTATTTGGTTATTTTTGAGTTAGATTTTGCATAACTTCTTGCTTTTGTATAATTTTATTTAATTTCTGTGTTTATATTTTTGTTGTTTTCTCTTTTAATTAATATTGTTTATTTGGTGTATTTTTAATATATAACTATACTTTTTGCTTTTTGCATGTTATGTACCTACGCATTCCAGTCACAACTCAGGATTTTGGGTCTAGAGGTCAGTTCTAGCCCAACAGAGACATTAAAAATATATTCATATACAGATACAATATAATTTTGGAGATTTGAATTGCGGTCGTTGCAATTCGGAGTAAGAGCTTCGTTTAGTATTTATTTTCCATTTCCACGACTGAGATCGGCAATAGCACACAAGTTACCATAATTAAATGTAAAATCTGTTCATAGAGAAAATTTTCACGAATTAAACTCGATAATGGTTCATAACAATGGACTGGTCTTTCTTTTTCAAATCTGAAATCTGAAATCATATTTCCTTTAGGAACACCTATGATTTTGAAATATGTGAATAACAAATATTTTGTTGATATTGATGCTTTGAGGAAGCTGGAAGATTCTAAAAATTTTTAATTAGAAATTTTTGGAATTTAAAAATTTTAAAAATATTTATTATTGAAAATTTATTTTAAAAGAAAAATTGAAATTTGCTTGAATAACAAAAAAATGAGAAAATATGAAAAATTTTAGTGCATAATTTCATCAATAAAGTTTATGGAGTTATTTATTGATTCAGAAAACAATTTTAATATTTTAACGAATGAAAATCATAATGCAGGGGTGTCAAACATGCGACACGCAGACGCCTTTAAAAACACTTTAAATCATGTCAATATAATTATAATAATAAAAATATCAACGAACGCAGCCTTGGTAAATGCCTGACCACACGTAATTTTTTGTCTGCAGTCTTTCTTGTATACGATTCTCCAGCCCTTCAGTACTATAAAGATTGACTAACCTGAATAGTTCATGCAAAGTGTCAAATTTGTTGTACACGTGTAATGTTTTGCATGACAAATAAAAGACTGCCGACAAAACATTAGTCGTAGGAACGGACCTTAGTCTACATATATGATGGTCTGGCTTCAGCAAAAGAGGTACGACGATAATCCCATCGCACCTATGGGAAAGTTGTCGTACTTGTCTAATTTAGTTGTCCTGGCCTAATGGTAAATATTAGTCATTTATGAATTAACTTGGTTCGAATTGTCAGATTTGTGTTTTTACTTATATTATGTTTATTTTCTGTTTATAAAGCAAAGAAAAGTTAACGAAGAGTGTTGGGTTGTGGAGAAAAACTGGAGACTATCATACTTTTCGGTTGACATTATTGGAAAGCCGATATGTTTAATTTGTAACAAACAGATAGGTGTTGCCAAAAATTATAATATTAAATCAAGAAATAAAATTTATTTAACTTAAAAATTGATTTGCACAAAACAAACGTACTACAACTGCATAACATTCATAATAATCAAAACTGAGCGAGTTAACAAAAAATGTTGTTAAAATGAATTTTCAATCGGTATTTATACTGATCTTAGCTGTCTGTCTACTCATTTGTTGCCACTATATCCAATCGGAATGCGTGTGATTTTAATTTACCGTACACACATACACAAGTGCATGCATTTCACATTTAATTG
>CAUHTR010002005.1:0-10045 GCA_959609185.1 Schmidtea polychroa | reverse complement strand
TTAATTTCGATAATAAGTATAAAAAGTCTATAATGATTAATAAATTAATATCTTGTTAACATTTACCAGAGAATTTAAAAAACTTTACTTAAAATTTAGTGAAGTATTTAATTTTGATTGTACTTTATAAGACATATATTTGAGTATTAACTTATTTTGATTGAAGTATCACATTCAATATTATGATGATTTTTTTTTTCTAAATTGAAATATTTTAGTGTAAAATAGTTAATTTGATAATAAATAGAATACAATGTTAAAGGACTTTTGAAAAAAAGTTAGTTTCTACTGCCTAATCAATAAGTTTAAAAGTTTAGAACTGTTAATAAATCAATTTCTTATTCGCATTTACATATAAAATTTTTATTTTTAAATTAAAGTAATAAATTGATGATTTAATTTTAATTGTATTTGAATGATACATTTACTTTGATTGAAAGGAGTAATATAATTCATATTATGATATTTGTTTTCGAAATATTTAGTGTAGAATAGTAAATTTAATAATATATAGCTATTATTACAAGTACTTATACAAAAAAAACACTTTTTATTTCTAATGTTTTATTCCATCAATAAGTTTAAAGTATGTAACTGGTAATAGATTAATTTCTTATTTACATTATTCGAGAATTTGAAAAACTTATAAAATTTATATTTTTAAAATTTAATTTGATTGTATTTTCTAAGACTTATATTTGAATATTTAACTTATTTTGAATGAA
This sequence comes from Schmidtea polychroa, assembly GCA_959609185.1. Classification (NCBI taxonomy): domain Eukaryota; kingdom Metazoa; phylum Platyhelminthes; order Tricladida; family Dugesiidae; genus Schmidtea; species Schmidtea polychroa. Next base: position 9,320 of record CAUHTR010002005.1, on the reverse strand, counting down.
AAGGGTAATATATATATATATATATATATATATATATATATATATATATTATATATATATATATATATATATATATATATATATATATATATATATATATATATATATATATATATATATATATATATATTATTATCTTTTATGATCATTGTTTTTGAAATACATAATGCAAATTAAAACATTTTAGTAATAATTTGCTATTATTTTAGAATTTATTTTAGTCAAAAATTAAAAAAAAAGATTTAATCAATAATTCTCAATAAATTATCATTCACAGCTTGTTATGTAATAAACTAGTCGCGGCTTGTTATGTAATAAACTAGTTTAAATTATATATCCTTCTCATTGATATTCCTCCGATTCTCAATATTCCATTAATTAATCACTTATATTCCCGGATTTTCCACTATTTAATCATTTGTATCCCATTGATTTTCCATTAATTATAACCCCCATCCTCGATATTTAATCAATTATATTCCGCCGATTTTGATTAATTTTCACCTAAAACATCTCCACAAATATTTCTTTTAAAAGTTTTTTTTTATGAATTTTATGAAATAATTTTAAATAAATTCAATTAATATATTTCCATTCTTATCAACCTTTTTTCTTATCTATGCCCATTAATAAATTATTCTACCAATTATTTCATCCATTTGAATTTATCATCGAGTAATGAATAATTTTCTCACTTTAATGATTCTTACCACCTTCATTGTTAGTTTTATCTAAGTTTAAAGAATATTTCTCTTTTCATTGCTTACCACATTAGAATTTTTATCGAAATTTATGATAATTTTACTGATTCAATGATAAATTTGAATGAGTTAATTAATATATACTCTGAGTTTATCCGAAAAAATATTCTGTCCCCCTATGGGTATTGCTCACAAGGGTACTACTCACATTCAACATGTCGTAAGTGTATTAGTCGTAAAGGTATTTAATGCTTTTATTTGAATGATTATTTAGACAAATTTGTTGTTTAAGGCATTGATAATTTTTAGAGTTGATGGTTTTATTCAAGTAAATTTCTATCATTTTTATGAATTTCTATCATTTTCATGAATTTCCATCATTTTTTGTGAATTTCTAATATTTTCATGAATTTCCGTAATTTTTCGTGGATATCTATCATTTTCATGAATTTCTATTATTTTTGTGAATTTTTATCATTTTGTGAATTTCCATTATTTTTGTGAATTTCTGTAATTTAATGCTAATTCTAAGGTAAATTTAATTAATTTCTTGATAATTGAATGTATTTTTATTGATTGGTTTTTTAATTTTAAATAAAATTTATTTTCAATGTTAATAATTAGAGTTTTTACAATAATCAAGTGGATAAATTTTTATGAGGATATTGAATAATTTTCTAAGAATTTCATGTTGACTGATAAATTTAATTGATAAATTTAATTAATTTCTTGATAATTAGTTGTATTTTATTGAATAGTTTTTAAATAAAAATTAATTTCATTGACAATTAGGTTAATAATTAAGTGATTTTTGATGATAACTTTGTAATGTATTTGAATAAATAATTTTTCAATATTTTTCTAAGAATATTTACACTTTGATGAACTTTAAAAAACATAAGCTAAGAAACAGTTAACCTTATCAAGGACTTTAAATTTACTTGATAATTATTGTAGGATATACAGAAATTTAGTTTGCTGTTACTGCTTGAAAATGATTGGTTGAATTATCATCAATTAATATATGTATCATCTCCAGTTAGGTATTTGATGGTGAATATTTGTAGAAAATTTTAGTGAATTTTGACCTTTTAGTGGGCTCTTATTATTTAGCTACTAAATTATTTCAATAGAAGAATGTCTGGTGTCTTTAACAGTTAATTAAAAGTCATATTTTTTGAAGAATTCTCTCTAAGGATTTTAAGACTGAATTGAATTAAAGGAGGATTCAAGTGGGTAGAATTGAAGGATATATTTGGTTAGATGTTTAAAAGGGTAGAAATATTTGGTGAGAGATCGGTTAAGATGGGATATTGTCGGTTAGATTTAATGAGGGATCGAATAAGGTGGGAAAATATGATCTTTTGAGGGGATATAGTTGGTTAAATTTAATTAAGGATGGGTTAAGATGGGAATATATGATTTTTTTTAATGGTGATGTTGGCAAAATATCAATGTTTTAAGGGAAATTGCAATACATTAGTTATGAATCAATAATAATTATATTGTTTTATTAGGTTGTGATTAATGCACAGTAAATTAATTTAGATTTATGTTTTAGAACAATGTTTTATTAAGTAGGGATAATCTATTTACTTGGTTTTGACAATGAAAACTTTACAGATTATTGGGATTGATATCAACTTTAAATTATTTTTTATCTTTATTTAGACGGACAACGACAAAAGTTGGAAATATTGATTTAAAACGTCGACTAAAGAAAATTGATCTTTATTGGAGAAATCTATCGGGTGATTTTAATTAGTAATTAAATCGGTTGGATATCGGTAAAAATGATCATTTGAAGAAATATGGATAAATTTAATCTTTCTATGCAACTACTCAGTTATATTGTACAGTCAAATTTCAAGCAATATTTATTTTAAATTTCGAGTACAGTGATTAACAAAAATTTAATTATAACCGGTTTTATCATTAGATTTTATAAATTATTTAGAGTTAATGATTTTACCTGTTTTATAGGGAAATATTTGTGATAATACGAATTAAAGTTAGAATTATAGTCATTTAAAGGGGATTTTAAGGAATCTTATTAGTCTGAGGTAAATATATAACCTTTTAAGGATATTTATCGATAAATACTAATCTTTAAAGATAGAGTTATTTTTGGGAAATTTGATGCTTTTTAGATGATTTTATTGAATTATTTGTAATAATATTGATTAAGGGTAGAAATATAGTCATTTAAGGGATTTTAAGGAATCTTGTTAGTTTGAGGTGAATATATGATATTTAACAAGTACTTATCGATAAGATACTAATCTTTAAAAATAGAGATATTTCAGGCGAAATGATTCTTTTTAGATGATTTTATTAGAGAATTCGCTTGAATATACCAATTATTGTCATTGAATGAATTTTCTGGTTTGTTAGTTTTCTAGTCTCTTTTGGAATTTAATGATAATTATTTTTATTGTAGATTGATGACATTGATAATTTTAATGAATTTATACTGATTTTTGAATATTTTGAGCATTCAGTCAATCAATTTGAGTATTAAAATTAATTTTATTTCAATTAATTTATTCAATCTAAATCAATTATCTACTAAATCTTATATTATTAATTTATTATCTTAGTTGATTCAACTTGAATGATCAGTATTTTTTTATTTACTGGATGATTAATGAATAGAATTCTTTCTTGTCTATTAATTAAATTTTTATGATATTTATTTTGAGTAAATTTAAATTTTTGCAATTATTTAATCAATTTTTACCAAGTTATTGATGTCTTGAGTTCAATTAATTTTCCATCTAATTTTTCAAGTGATGAGTATTTTTCTTTTAAAGATCAATTTGTTAGTACATAGTTGTTGGTTGTAGGTAGTTGGTTGTTAGTACTTGGTAGTTGGTAGTTGGTATCTGATTGACTTTTTAGATTTTGATAAGAAGATAGTGTATGTGATGAAGAATATTTTGTATTTAATTGCTATTATTTTTATGTGTGGTTAGTTGATTGTTGGTACTTGGTATCTTGTATTTGGTAGCTGGTACAGTGTTGTTATATAGTTGTAGGTTGATAATGCTTAGTAGCTGGTTGTTGTGGGTTGTAAGTGTTTAGTATTTAGTTGTTTGAGACCTGGTTGTTAGTACATGGTAGTTAATTAATGAGTAGGTGGTGGTTGAGTGTTACCAATAGCCTTACGACCAGTACCTTTACGACTAATACCCTTACGACCAGTACCTTTACGACCAGTACCCTTAGGGGGTCAAAACATCCTGTCGGATAAACTCAGAGTATATATAATAAAACTGATCAACAATAAGTATTTATTGAATGTGATTTTTACTTTGCAATAATAAGTTATCATTTAAAAGAAGATGTTTTTGTAAATTAGAATTCATTAGTATTTCATTGTAATTTAAATTATTTTGAATTTCACGTGGTGTTTTAAAGTGATTGAGTTGTGGTTTTTTGATGAAAGTCAACATGTTTGTTAAATTTAGACATTTTGAAAAGGTTTTCTATTGATTGTAATTAAACATATTTTTAAAGACAGATAAAAAATTAATTTAAAAACATTTCATAAAATACAATAAAGAATATTTAGTTGGTTGTTAGTAACTAGTTGTAGGTATCTGGTTGTTTGAGAGTTAGTTAGTACGTGGTATCTTGTTCAAAGTATTTGTTAGCATCTAGTTAAAAATATTTAGTAACCGATTGTTGGGAACTGTTGAATTATTATTATTATTATTATTATTATTATTATTATTATTATTATTATTATTATTATTATTATTATTATTCCATTAAAATTTCCATTAAAAAATTAACTTAAAAAATTATTTCATTAAAATTAACTTAAAAAATTTTACATTTAAAATTAACTTAAAAAAAATTTCCATTTAAATTTTCATTAAAAATTACATTTCTCAAAAAAGTTGGTGGTTATTCAATCTTTTGATAATAAATTTAAAAATCTTACTTTAATTTACTTATTTAGCTTTAATTTAAAATTTGAACCATTGGTTACTTAATTTTAAATTTTGAACCTTAATTTTCCTTAATTTATCCTTAATTTACCTAATTATTCTTTATTTCTTAATTTTACACCATAATTTACTAAACAACTAATTATAACCCTTATTTTCATATTTAACTAATAATTTCATGTGGTCATTGATTAATTGACGAAGATTTGCATCTAAAATTAACATTGGAAATCCCAGAAAATCTTCATCTTAAATTAACTTTAACTTTAATATTTTAGACCATTGATTACTTAATTTAAAAATTAGACATTAATTTACTTATTTAACCAATAATTTCATGTGGTCATCTGGTTGTAAGTACTAGGTATCTAGTTGTTATTACTTGGTTGATGATGCTTAGTACCTGGTTGTTGACGGCTGTGAGTAGTAGGTATCTGGTAACTAGTTGTTAGTATCTAGTTGTAGGTATCTCGTTGTTGGTGGTACTTGGTAGGTGGTAGCTAGTCGGTTGTAGGTACTTAGTAGTTGGTTAATAATGATTAGTACTTGGTTGTATGTACTTGGTAGATGGTTGTAGGTACTTAGTAATTGGTAATTAATGATTAGTACCTGGTTGTTGTTGGTTGTTAGTACTTGGTATCTAGTACCTAGTTGGTTGATAGTACTTAGTAACTAGTTAATGGGTAGGTGATTGTAGGTACTTAGTAGTTGGTAATTAATGCTTAGTACCTGGTTGATGTTGGTTGTATGTACTTGGTAGATGGTTGTAGGTACTTAGTAGCAGGTAACTGGTTGTTAGTACTTGGTATCTAGTACCTAGTTAGCTGGTTGTAACTAGTTAATGGGTAGGTGGTAGCTAGTTGGTAGGTGGTTGTAGCTAGTTAATAGGTAGGTGGTTGTAGGTACTTAGTAGTTGGTAGTTAGTTGTTGTTGGTACTTAGTAGTTGGTTAATAATGCTTAGTACCTGGTTGTTGACGTCTGTGAGTATCTGGTAACTAGTTGTTAGTATGTGGTTGTAGGTACTTGGTAGGTTGTAGTTAGTTGTTAGCTGGTTGTTGTCGGTTGTTAGTACTTGGTACCTAGTTGGTTGCTTGTTTTTGGTTGTTAGTACTTGTTAGATGGTTGTAGGTACTTAGTATCAGGTAACTAGTTGTTAGTAACTAGTTGTAGGTACTTGGTATCTGGTAATTGGTTGTAAGTATCTGGTTGTTTGAGAGTTATTTAGTACGTGGTATCATGTTGAAAGTATTTGGTAGCAGGTAACTGATTGTAAGTACTTGGTAGCAGGTTGTTAGTAACTAGTTGTAGGTATCTGATTGTTAATACATGTTCATAAGTTACTGGTTGTTGGTACTAAGTTGTTGGTTTGTTGTTGAATTATTATTAAAATTTGTCTTTGAAAAATATTTCATAGAAATTTTCATTAAAAATTATCTTAAAAATTTCCATCTAAAATTATCATTGAAAAATATTTCATAAAAATTTCCATTAAAAATTAACTTAAAAAATTATTCCATAAAAATTTCTATTAAAAATTACTTAAAAAATTATTTCATAAAAATTTTCATTAAAAAATTTCAATTCTCAAACACCTTCTATTATTTCAACTTTTTGTTAATAAATTTTAAAATCTTACTTTAATTTACTTATTACATTACTTATTTAAAAATTATTACTTTAATTTACTTATTTAACTTTAATTTAAAATTTTTGACCATTGATTACTTAATTTTAAAATTTGGACCTTAATTAACTTTAATTTAATTTTTAGAACCTTAATTTAGTTATTTGAGCCCATTCATTACTTTAATTTAAAAATTTGAACCATAATTTACTTTAATTCAAAAATTTGGACCATTATTTACTTTAATTGAAAAATTTGAACCTTAATTTACTTTAATTTAAATTTTTAGAACCATAATTAACTGTAATTGAAAAATTTGGACCAATATTTACTGTAATTTAATTTTTAAGAACCATAATTTACTGTAATTTAATTTTTAGAACCATAATTTACTGTAATTCAATTTTTAGAACCATTATTTACTGTAATTCAAAATTTGGACCATTATTTACTTTAATTTAATTTTTTAGAACCATAATTAACTGTAATTGAAAAATTTGGACCATTATTTACTGTAATTTAATTTTTAGAACCATTATTTACTGTAATTCAAAAATTTGGACCATTATTTACTGTAATTCAAAAATTTGGACCATAATTTACTTTAATTGAAAAATTTGAACCTTAATTTACTTTAATTTAATTTTTAGAACCATAATTAACTGTAATTGAAAAATTTGGACCATTAATTACTGTAATTTAATTTTTAAGAACCATAATTTACTGTAATTTAATTTTTTAGAACCATTATTTACTGTAATTCAAAAATTTGGAACATTATTTACTGTAATTCAAAAATTTGAACCACAATTTACTGTAATTTAATTTTTAGACCCATTATTTACTTTATTTAAAAATTTACCACTCTTTTTTAGTGTAGACCGCCTTTTTCTATTGAAATTCTCAGGACCAAGGAGACCCACCTGAATTGGCCTAGAAAAATCCATGCTTTTTTATTGAGACCACCTTTTTGTATTGAAAAAATTTTTTTTGTATTGAAAATCCCAGGACCATCTAGACCCCTCACTATAGCGTGAATAATCCATGCTTTTTTAGTGAGACCGCCTTTTTGTATTGAAAATATCCTGAAACCTTAAATTACCACTCTTTTTTATTGAAGACCGCCTTTTTCTATTTAAATTCTCAGGACCAAGGAGACCCACCTGAATTGACCTAGAAAAATCCATGCTTTTTTAGTGGTAGTCGGGTTTTTGTATTGAAAATATCCTGAGACCTTAAATTACCATGCATTTTTATTGAAGACTGTCTTTTTGTATTGAAAATCCCAGGACCATCGTTTTTGTATTGAAAAAATTTTTTTTGTATTGAAAATCCCAGGACCATCGAGACCCTCCTCACTATAGTGTGAAAATTCCATGCTTTTTAGTGGTAGTCGGATTTTTGTATTGAAAATCCCAGGACCAACGAGACCCCCTCACTATAGTCTGAAAATTCCATGCTTTTTTAGTGGTAGTCGGATTTTTGTATTGAAAATTCCAGGACCAAGGAGACCCACCTCACTATAGTCTGAAAAATCCTTGGCTTTTTTAGTGGTAGTAGGATTTTTGTATAGAAAAAAATTTTTTGTATTGAAAATCCCAGGACCATCGAGACCCTCTCACTATAGTGTGATAAATCCTTGGCTTTTTAGTGGTAGTAAGATTTTTGTATAGAAAAAATTTTTTTGTATTGAAAATCCCAGGACCATCGAGACCCCTTCACTATAGTCTGAAAAATTGCGTAATCAAAAGTTGCAGCAAAAAATGTGAGTTGCAGCAAAAAAAAAGTTGCAGAACCCCCCCCCCCCGGGGGGGTCATTGCTGCCGTGGGCCACTTTCTACCTACTCAAAGTTTTTGTCAGAACACCAGGTGGAATTGAGTGACGGGACGACAAAGAAACTCAGACGAATTGAATGGCTTAAGAGATGGGCAGTTCCTTAAAGAAGGGGAGAGTTATGGAAAGTTGTTTGTTTGAATATTATTGTTTTCAGCGTGTTTTGAAAAATATATTTTATTGAATTATTATTGATTTATTTTATGAATTTAGAAGTTGAAGACATCATAACTACCTCAATTAACTTAATTTAAAATTTTTACCCTAATTTACTTTTTTTAACATTATTACACAAATTTACTATTTTTAAAATATTAACTTAATTTCTCATGTTAAAACATTTATTGAAAATATCTTACCATAAATTAATGTTCAAAAATACTTGGATCTAAAAAGTACAAAATCCCTGATACTTTAAAGTTAGACTCACTAGCCTCAGATTGACATCAAATTCAAAATGAGATTCGATTTTAGATATTTCAGTAAATCGTACGTTCAGCATATACTTCACACAAAAAAGTTGTCAATGGGACGTTTTTGAACTTAGAATTTATTTGAGAATATGAACTAATTTCTATCAAGTTTTCATATTCAATTGGTTTTCTTAATACCTGGAATGGATTTTGTATCCAAAAATTACTTATATTTTCATTAATATTTGGGAAATACTCATTGAGTGATTCCTTTAGGATGTTGAGGTGATTTTTAATGTCAATGCGAATACCTTTGCGAAAATTCGTGAATATCAAAACTATTTACTGATTCGTAGTTTTCGACCGTTTTAATAAATACAATTGAAAAGAAATCAGTGGTGAAATTTGAAAATAAAAGTTCTTATAATACTATAATTTTATAATTTAAAAAAAATTATATAATTAATAAATATGTTAATAAAATCTATAATTTCTAAGTTATTCAATCTTATCTGACGATGAGGGGAAACCAGTCGAAATATATTGTAAAATGAATGTTTGATTGTCGCTTTCTTCCAATTAATTTTTTGCCATGTATGTTAAATTATTTTTATTGAAATAAAGTTATTAGAATATTCATTATAAATAAAATACTTAATAAATGAGAGTATGTTTATTAATTATTTTATTTCAAGTTTATAAACAAAAATGAGAATTGTCAAATACGAAATAGTCCTTCTTTCATTGTTTAACACGTTCAGTTTATGTTATTAAACAAAAGTTATGTTTAT
>CAUHTR010002004.1:0-66896 GCA_959609185.1 Schmidtea polychroa | reverse complement strand
AAAAGTACGGAAATTCATGAAATAATAGAACATTACAAAAACGATGGAACTTCAAAAAATGTTAGAAATTACTTGACATTAAAAAAAACATCAACTCTAAAAAATATCAATACTTAAACAACAAATTTGCTAAATAATAATTCAAATAAAGGCATTAAATACCTTTACGACTATACACTTACGACAGGTTGCATGTGCGTAGTACCCTTTTGAGCAATACCCATAGGGGGACAGAATATTTTTGTCGGAAATAAAACTCAGAGTATATATTAATCAAATCATTCAAAATTTCATTGAATCAGTAAAATTATCATAAATTTCGATAAAAATTCTAAATGGTAAGCAATGTAGGATAAAAAAGAGAAATTCTTTAAACTTTGATAAAAATGAAGTGGTAAAGAATCTTCATAAAGTGAGGAAATTATTGTCATGACTCGAGATAAATTCAAATGGAGTGAAAATAATTGATAGAAAATTCATTAAATGCGGATCATTGAATGGGCATAGAATAAGATGAAGGTTGATAAGAAGCAAATATAGTAATTGAATTTATTTAAAAATTATTCATAAAATTTCATAAATTTAATAAAAAAAAATCTTAAAAGAAATATCTGAGGGAATCATTAATGGGGAAAACGTTGGGGGGGATATAGTGATAAATAAGAATATTTTAAAAATTGGGGAATATAAGTGAGAAGTATATGTAATTTAATATTATTACATAACAAGCCGAAATATTTTATACATAATAAGCTGTGAAGGGTATTTATTGAGAATTATTTGATTAGATCTTTTTTTTTAATGTTTGAATACGTACTTTAATACATTAATATTAAATGTTTTGATTACATAAAATAATTTCTAAATTCAATTACCCTTTCATCAAAATAGGTTAATATCAAATAAAGTCTTAGAAAGATAAATTTTTAATGTTTCAAAATCTCAAATAATTGTAAATAGAAAATTAATCTATATCAGTTATATACTTTTAAACTTATTGATGGAATAAAACATTAGAAAATAGGAAAAGTTTTGTGTATAAAGTCCTTTAATATTGTTAATAATAGCTATCATAATAAAATTATTATTTTCGAAATATTTCAAAAACAAATATCATAATATGAATTATATTATTCACTTTCAATCAAAATAAATGAAATGTATTATTCAAATACAATTAAAATTAAATACTACACTACAATTTAAAAATATAAGTTTTATAAGAAAATGGAATAAGAAATTGTTTTATTAAGGAGTTATAGACTTTAAACTTCATATGGGAATAGGTAATAGAAAGTAAAATTTTTTTTAAAAAAGTCTTAATATGTAGTCTATCATTATTAAATTTACTATTTTACACTAAAATATTTCGAAAGCAATTCTCCCTCTAAAAAAAAACAAATAATCAACCAAAATAATTTAAAGTAATACTCAATATTTGTCTTAAAAATTACAATCAAAATTAAAACTCACTAATTTTAAGTAAAGTTTTTTAAAATTCTCAATAAATGTTAACAAGATATAATTTATTAATCATTATAGACTTTTTATACTTCGTATTGGACAATAAAAAATAGAATGTATATTCAAAATATGTACAATTTAAAAATAAAAATAAAATTAAATTACAACTTTAAAACTTTAGTAAAATGTGGTAAAATACCATTCACAGCTTGTTATGTAATAAAATAGTTGCGGCTTGTTATGTAATAATTTAAATTACATATACTTCTCACTTATATTCCCCCAATTTTTAAATATTCCATTATTTAATCACTTATATCCCCCCAATTTTCCATTAATTATTCCCCTCAGATATTTCTTTTAAGATTTTTTTATTAAATTTATGAATTTTATGAAATAATTTTAAATAAATTCAATTAATATATTTGCATTCTTATCAACCTTCATCTTATCTATGCCCATTCAATGATCCATTAATGAATTATTCTATCAATTATTTTCACCATTTGAATTTATCATCGAGTAATGAATAATTTCCTCACTTTAATGAAGATTCTTACCACCTTCATTTTTATCAAAGTTTAAAGAATATTTCTCTTTTTATCCTACAATTGCTTACCACTTAGAATTTTTATCGAAATTTATGATAATTTTACTGATTCAATGAAAATTTGAATGAGGTTAATTAATATATACTCTGAGTTTATCCGAAAAAAATATTCTGTCCCCCCTATGGGTATTGCTCACAAGGGTACTACTCACATGCAACATGTCGTAAGTGTATAGTCGTAAAGGTATTTAATGCCTTTATTTGAATGATTATTTAGACAAATTTGTTGTTTAAGGTATTGATTAATTTTAGAGTTGATGTTTTTTTTAAATATTCAAGTAAATTTCTAACATTTTTGTGAATTTCCATCATTTTTTGTAATTTTCTATTATTTTCATGAATTTCCGTACTTTTTTGTGAATATCAGTAATTTTTGTGGATTTCTAACATTTTTGTGAATTTCTTTGATTTTTATAAATTTCTATTATTTTGTGGATTCTAACATTTTGGCAAATTTTATGTTTATTGAATATTTAAAATTTAGAGTTAGTTCTAAGATAAATTTAATTATTTCTTGATAATTTTAAATAAAAATTTATTTTTAATGAGGTTAATAATTAGAGTTTGTACAATAATCAAGTGATAGGATAAATTTTGATGAGGATATTGAATATTTTTCTAAGAATTTCATGTTGACTGATTAAAAGTTTTAATGGTGATAAATTTAATTGATAAATTTAATTAATTTCTTGATAATTAGTTGTATTTTTTTGAATAGTTTTTAAATTTTAAATTAATTTCATTGACAATTAGGTTAATAATTAAGTGATAGAATAAATTTTTGATGATAACTTTGTAATATATTTGACTAAATAATTTTTTTCAATAATTTTCTAAGAATATTTACTCATTGATGAACTTTAAAAAACATAAGCTAAGAAACCAGTTAACTTTATCAATGACTTTAAATTTACTTGATAATTATTGTAGGATATACTGAAATTTAGTTTGCTGTTATTGCTTGAAAATGATTGGCTGAATCGATGAAGAATTAAGATAAATCAATATATATATCATCTCCAGTTAGGTATTTGATGGGTGAAATAATTGTAGAAAATATTGATTTTTGATCTTTTAGTGAACTCTTACTACATAGCTACTAAATTATTTCAATGGAAGAATATTTGGTGTCTTTAACAGTTTATGAAAAGTCATATTTTTGAAGTTCTCTAAGGATATTAAGAGGATTGATATATATTAAAGGGCTCAAGTGGGTGGAATCTTTAAGGAAATTAAGGGATATAATCGGATAGATGTTTAAAAGGGTAGAAATATTTGCTGAGAGATCGGATAAGATGGGATATTGTCGGTTAGATTTAATGAGAGATCGGATAAGGTGGGAATATATGATCTTTTAAGGGGTTATAGTTGGTAGGATTTAATGAGAGATCGGTTAAGATGGGAAAATATGATCTTTTGAGGGGATGTAGTCGGTTAAATTTAATGAAAGATCGGATAAGGTGGAAATATATCATTGTAAGGGAGATATAGTCGATTGAATTTAATTAAGGATGGGTTAAGATGGGAATATATCATTGTAAGGGAGATGTTGGTAAAATATCAATGTTTTAAGGGAAATGTCAATACATTAGTCAGTTATGAATCAATAATAATTATATCGTTTTATTAGGTTGTGATTAATGCACAGTAAATTAATTTAGAACAATGTTTTATTAAGTAGGGATAATGATCGATTTACTTGGTTTTGACAATGAAATCTTTACAGATAATTGGGATTGATATCAACTTTAAATTATTTTTATCTTTATTTAGACGGACAACGACAAAAGTTGACCATTTGAAGAAAGTTATTTTATTGAATGGATAAATTTAATCTTTCAATGGGACCTAGTCAGTTATATTTATTTTAAATTTCGAGTACAGTGATTTACAAAAATTACAGTGATTAACAAAAATTTTATTATAACCGGTTTTATCATTAGATTTTATAAATTCTTTAGGGTTAATGACCAAATTATTTTACATGTTTTATAAGGAAATATTCGTGATAATAGGAATTAAAGTTAGAATTATAGTCATTTAAAGGGATTTTAAGCAATCTTATTAGTCAGAGGTAAATATATAACCTTTTAAGGATATTTATCGATAAAATACTAATCTTTAAAGATATAGTTATTTCGGGGAAATTTGATGCTTTTTAGATGATTTTAGTGAATTATTTGTAATAATATGGATTAAGGGTAGAAATATAGTCATTTAAGAGATTTTAAGGAATCTTGTTAGTTTGAGGTGAATATATGATCTTTAACAAGTACTTATCGATAAGATACCAATCTTTAAATATTGATATATTTAAGGGAAATGATTCTTTTTAGATGATTTTATTGGAGAATTCACTTGGATATACCAATTATTATCATTTGAATGAATTTACTGGTTTGTTAGTTTTCTAGTCTCTTGGAATTTTATGATAATTATTTTTATTGTAGATTGATGACTTTGATAATTGTAATGAATTTATACTGATTTTTGAATATATTGAGCAATCAGTCAATCAATTTGAGTACATGTATTACTTTTAAAAAAAATAATTAAAATTAATTTTATTTCAATTAATTTATTCAATCTAAATCAATTATCTATTAGATCTTATCTTATTAATTTATTAACTTAGTTGATTCAACTTGAATGGTCAGTACTATTTTTTTTTACTGGATGATTAATGAATAGAATTCTTTCTTGTCTATTAATTAAATTTTTATGATATTTATTTTGAATAAATTTAAATTTTTGCAATTATTTAATCAATTTTTACCAAGTTATTGATGTCTTAAGTTCAATTAATTTTCCATCTAATTTTTCAAGTGATGAGTATTTTTCTTTTAAAGATCAATTTGTTAGTACATAGTTGTTGGTTGTAGGTAGTTGGTTGTTAGTACTTGGTACTTGGTAGTTGGTATCTGATTGACTTTTTAGATTTTGATAAGAAGATAGTGTATGTGATGAAGAATATTTTGTATTTAATTGCTATTATTTTTATGTGTGGTTAGTTGATTGTTGGTATCTAGTTGTTGGTATCTTGTATTTAATAGTTGGTAGAGTGTTGTTTACTGATTGTTGTTATATAATTGTAGGTTAATAATGCTTAGTACCTGGTTGATGGTGGTTGTAAGTACATGGTATCTAGTTGTTAGCTGGTTGTTAGTACTTAGTAGCTAGTTAATGGGTAGGTGGGGGGGGGGGGGGGTTGAGTGTTACCAATACCCTTACGACTAGTACCTTTACGACTAATACCCTTACTACCAGTACCCTTACGACCTGTACCCTTAGGGGGTCAAAACATCCTGTCGGATAAACTCAGAGTATATATAATAAAACTGATCAACAATAAGTATTTATTGAATGTGATTTTTACTTTGCAATAATAAGTCAGTAGTAATCAATTAAAAGAAAAATGTTTTGTAAATTAGAATTCATTAGTCCTTCATTGTAATTTAAATTATTTCGAATTTCACGTGGTGTTTTAAAGTGATTGAGTTGTGGTATACAATTCATAAAATACAATAAAGAATATTTAGTTGATTGTAAGTAGTTAGTTGTAAGTATGTGGTTGTTTGAGAGTTAGTTAGTACTTGGGATCATGTTGAAAGTATTTGTTAGCATCTAGTTAAAAATATTTAGTAACCGATTGTTGGGAACTGTTGAATTATTATTATTATTATTATTATTATTATTATTATTATTATTATTATTCCATTAAAAAATTAACTTAAAAAATTATTTCATTAAAATTAACTTAAAAAATTTTACATTTAAAATTAACTTAAAAAAAATTTCCATTTAAATTTTCATTAAAAATTACATTTCTCAAAAAAGTTGGTGGTTATTCAATCTTTTGATAATAAATTTAAAAATCTTACTTTAATTTACTTATTTAGCTTTAATTTAAAATTTGAACCATTGGTTACTTAATTTTAAATTTTGAACCTTAATTTTCCTTAATTTATCCTTAATTTGCCTAATTATTCTTTATTTCTTAATTTTACACCATAATTTACTAAACAACTAATTATAACCCTTATTTTCATATTTAACTAATAATTTCATGTGGTCATTGATTAATTGACGAAGATTTGCATCTAAAATTAACATTGGAAATCCCAGAAAATCTTCATCTTAAATTAACTTTAACTTTAATATTTTAGACCATTGATTACTTAATTTAAAAATTAGACATTAATTTACTTATTTAACCAATAATTTCATGTGGTCATCTGGTTGTAAGTACTAGGTATCTAGTTGTTATTACTTGGTTGATGATGCTTAGTACCTGGTTGTTGACGGCTGTGAGTAGTAGGTATCTGGTAACTAGTTGTTAGTATCTAGTTGTAGGTATCTCGTTGTTGGTGGTACTTGGTAGGTGGTAGCTAGTCGGTTGAAGGTACTTAGTAGTTGGTTAATAATGCTTAGTACTTGGTTGTATGTACTTGGTAGATGGTTGTAGGTACTTAGTAATTGGTAATTAATGATTAGTACCTGGTTGTTGTTGGTTGTTAGTACTTGGTATCTAGTTGGTTGTAAGTATTTGATATCTAGTAGCTAGTTGGTTGGTTGTTTTTGGTTGTTAGTACTTATTAGTTGGTTGATGTTTGTTGTAAGTACTTGCTATCTAGTACCTAGTTGGTTGATTTTGGTTGTTAGTACTTAGTAGTTGGTTGATAATGCTTAGTACTTGGTTGTTGTTGGTTGTATGTACTTGGTAGATGGTACCTAGTTGGTTGTTTGTTTTTGGTTGTAAGTATTTGTTAGGTGGTTGTAGGTACTTGGTAGCAGGTAACTGGCTGTTAGTAACTAGTTGTAGGTACTTGGTATCAGGTAACTAGTTGTTAGTAACTAGTTGTAGGTATCTGGTTGTTGGTACTAAGTTGTTGGTTTGTTGTTGAATTATTATTAAAATTTGTCTTTGAAAAATATTTCATAGAAATTTTCATTAAAAATTATCTTAAAAATTTCCATCTAAAATTATCATTGAAAAATATTTCATAAAAATTTCCATTAAAAATTAACTTAAAAAATTATTTCATAAAAATTTTCATTAAAAAATTTCAATTCTCAAACACCTTCAACTTTTTGTTAATAAATTTTAAAATCTTACTTTAATTTACTTATTACATTATTTTAATTTACTTATTTAAAAATTATTACTTTAATTTACTTATTTAACTTTAATTTAAAATTTTTGACCATTGATTACTTAATTTTAAAATTTGGACCATTATTTACTTTAATTTAATTTTTTAGAACCTTAATTTAGTTATTTGAGCCCATTCATTACTTTAATTTAAAATTTTGGACCTTGATTTACTTTAATTAAAAATTTGAACCATTATTTATTTTAATTTAAAAATTTAAACCTTAACTTACTTAGTTGAGCCCTTAATTAACTTTAATCTTAAATTTTGAACCATTATTTACTTTAATTTAAAAATTTGAGCCATAATTTACTTTAATTTAATTTTTAGGACCATTATTTACTTTAATTTAAAAATTTGAACCATCATTTACTTTAATTCAAAATTTAGACCTTAATTAACTTTAATTTAAGTTTTTAGAACCTTAATTTACTTTAATTTAATTTTAGGACCATAATTTACTTTAATTTAATTTTTAGGACCATTATTTACTTTAATTTAATTTTAGGACCATAATTTACTTTAATTTAAAAATTGGACCTTATTTTACTGTATTTGAAAAATTTTGACCATAATTTACTGTAATTCATAAATTTTTAGAACCATAATTAACTGTAATTAAATTTTTAGAACCATTATTTACTTTAATTTAAAAATTTGAACCTTAATTTAGTTATTTGAGCCCATAATTTACTTTAATTCAAAAATCTGAGCCCATAATTTACTTTAATTCAAAAATTGGGACCAAAATTTACTGTAATTTTAAAATTTGGACCATAATTTACTGTAATTCTAAATTTTTAGACCCATAATTTACAGTAATTTAATTTTTTAGACCCATAATTTACTGTAATTCAATTTTTAGACCCATTATTTACTTTAATTTAATATTTTAGAACCTAAATTTACTTTAATTCAAAAATTTGGACCATCATTTACTTTAATTCAATTTTTAGAACCATAATTTACTTTAATTTAATTTTTAAGAACCATAATTTACTGTAATTTTTTAGAACCATAATTTACTTTAATTGAAAAATTTGAACCATTATTTACTGTAATTGAAAAATTTGGACCATTATTTACTTTAATTCAAAAATTTGGACCATCATTTACTTTAATTTAATTTTTTAGGACCATTATTTACTTTAATTTAATTTTTTAGGACCATAATTTACTTTAATTGAAAAATTTGGACCATAATTTACTGTAATTTAATTTTTTAGGACCATTATTTACTTTAATTGAAAAATTTACCACGTTTTTTTAGTGTAGACCACCTTTTTCTCAGGACCAAGGAGACCCACCTCACTATAGTCTGAAAAATCCTTGGCTTTTTTAGTGTAGACCGCCTATTTGTATTGAAAATATCCTGAGACCTTAAATTACCATGCTTTTTTATTGAAGACCGCCTTTTTCTATTGAAATTCTCAGGACCAAGGAGACCCACCTGAATTGACCTAGAAAATTCCATGCTTTATAGTGGTAATCGGATTTTTGTATTGAAAATATCCTGAGACCTTAAATTACCATGCTTTTTTATTGAAGACCAGCTTTTTGTATTGAAAATATCCTGAGACCTTAAATTACCACTCTTTTTTATTGAAGACCACCTTTTTCTATTGAAATTCTCAGGACCAAGGAGTCTCACCTGAATTGACCTAGAAAATTCCATGCTTTTTTAGTGATAATCAGATTTTTGTATTGAAAATATCCTGAGACCTTAAATTGCCACTCTTTTTTTATTGAGACCGCCTTTTTGTATTGAAAATCCCAGGACCAAGGAGACCCCCTCACTATAGTCTGAAAAATCCATGCTTTTTTAGTGGTAGTCGGATTTTTGTATTGAAAAAAATTTTTTGTATAGAAAATCCCAGAACCATCGTTTTTGTATTGAAAAATTTTTTTTGTATAGAAAATTCCAGAACCATCGTTTTTGTATTGAAAAAATTTTATTTGTATTGAAAATCCCAGGACCAAGGAGTCTCACCTGAATTGACCTAGAAAATTCCATGCTTTATAGTGGTAGTTGGATTTTTGTATTGAAAAAAATTTTTTGTATTGAAAATCCCAGGACCATCGAGACCCCCTCACTATAGTGTGAAAATTCCATGCTTTTTTAGTGGTAGTCGGATTTTTGTATTGAAAAAAATTTTTTGTATAGAAAATCCCAGGACCAACGTTTTTGTATTGATAATTTTTTTTTTGTATAGAAAATCCCAGGACCATCGAGACCCCCTCACTATAGTGTGATAAATCCATGCTTTTTTAGTGAGACCGCCTTTTTGTATTGAAAAATTTTTTTTTGTATTGAAAATCCCAGGACCATCGAGACCCCTTCACTATAGTCTGATAAAAAAAATTTTGGACCAAAAATCCCTGAAAGCAAAAAATGTGAGTTGCAACAATTGCGTAATAAAAAGTTGCAACAATTTTACCCCCCCCCCCCCCGAGGGGGGTAATTGTTGCGGTAAGCCACTTTCTACCTACTATAGTCCAAGACTCAAAGGATTAAAACGAAAAACATAAAAAATTACCAATGTACATTAGCAGAAATTCATGACAAGAAAAATATAAATATATTTAAAATTCCTGTTTTTATTTCCTTTGATATTTTTTTCTTAATATTTCAGTTTTAAATAATATTAAATAATATATTTCAAACCATAATAATATTGTACAAATTGATTCTCAAAAATAAACTGTTGAAGTTACAATTTCTTCACAAATACAAATAACAATTAACAAATAAAGTATATTTAAATAATCCAACGTGTCCTTCCCATTATTAAAACAACTATAATTAATAAACATTAATTATTGAACATCACTGTTGGTATATCTGTTGCTCGAAATAAAACTGTTATTTTTTCTATTACGAATGCAGAAGTTATAATATAAATTATTATTTAAAATGAAAAATAACTTTAGATAAATTTTGGTAATTGTAGGGAAATAATTAGTTAAATTAAATAATTAATAAAAATAATTAACAATTTCATAAATGATAGTGGGAATGTATGTTATTGAGTGATGGTGTTAATTGAATTTCTTATTTATATATTACTACATTGAAAGAAAGCCTCATGCAGATTTGTTTTAATAATATTACGCAATAGAATATTTTGAAAAGATAACGTTTGGAATTTAACTTATAATTATGAATATTATTTAATACAAAATTCAATGTTACTTATATGCATATTAAATTATACTAAAATATGAATATCAATAAAATAAAAAATCCCAATTTAGATAAATTTTAACTATTTTATTTATTTGTTTATACGGCAGTACGTCCTGTCTACCGGAAAATCAAAGTCCTATTGTATATTAAAAATTAAAAGTTATTGACACGAATTTAGAAAAGTTTCAAACAATTTTTAACTACAGGATTTTTATAGCAGATATTTAAGGAAAATATTTCTTAAATTTAGTTTTTGTTTACTCTTTTGCTTAAAATATTAAAATGGCTTCTGACAATGAGAATATTCATTTCAATTTATTATATGTGACAAAATGTAAACATACTGAATTTTTTGCTCTAACTCATTAATTCTGTTTCATTTTCTGATGAGTATTACAAAATTGTAAATTGTTGTACATATATTTTATTCTTTTGATTCATTATTTATTTACCTATTTTATTTTATTTTAAATTTTATATATTTACTTTATTTATTTTATTAATTAATTTTATTTATTTATTAAATTTATTATTATTTTTTGATTAAAATTAAATTTTAGCATATTTAACTTAAAATATAAAATAAATAATTTATATTATTAATCCAAACATTTCAAGTTAGACATACGTTAATTTGCAAAAAAGACTGTTCTTATCGGTAAGTTCTCTTTAACATTTAATTTGAAAAGTTAATTTTTGATTATTTTCTTATAAAAAAATTTATCATACTATTGTATTCAGAGTGTAGAATTGAAAATTATGACATGATTGTTGAATACTGGAACGGAAGAGAACACGTAAATACAATACAACAAATTGAGCCTAGAAAAAACGAAGCATAAAGGTAAATCAGAATACACTAGAGAAATGTTCGACACTTGATAATATGGATGCAGAAAGAATATTTGTAATTTGTATTAAAATAATGGTATGATGTTGTGCATGTTTGATTGTAGGTTGAAATCCTTACTTATAGATTAATTATTATATTTTAGAAACTCCTCAAACAAATTAACGTTATAATTTGTTTTAATAATATTTGTATATTGAATAATAAACGTGTTAATATAATTTGTTATTATGTTAAGCGCCTTTTATAGGAAATTATGTCAGAAATAAAACTCAAATTTCACAGTAAAGTATTATAATTTTATTATTAAAAAGATTTAGTGTATAATTAAACATTAATTCATAAAAAAATAAACAGAAATCTTATATATATAAATTAGAAAACCACAATGTTTCATTTAAAATTTTATTTTTCTTGCTTTTATTGAAGCAAATTCATCCAATACATCATTAATTTTGATTTTGTCACAGATATCTCTTTCAATAGCAATCAAAGACAGACCAACTAGTCTTTCTTGAGAAATGGTTGAGCGTAAATAATTCTTAATTAGTTTAAGTCTGGAAAATGATTTTTCGCCAGCTGCTACTGAGACTGGTAGTGTTAATAATATTCTCAAAGATACAACTATATTTGGAAATATATCAAATAAATCATTTGAATAAATATACTGCAATATATCTAATGGATCAAAACTATTAAGTTGAGTTATGATGTCTTTAAATATACACAGTTCGTTACATAATTTTGAAGAACTTATATCCATATCTTCACCATCAGTTAACACATTATGTAAATCTGTACATTTATTTCTTAGTATCTCATTATCCAAATTATAAATTTCATTAAAATTTATGAGAAATTGAAACTTTTCGGCATGACTATTTATAAGTTCAAATCTTTCGACTATTGAGTTAATTGAACTGTAAACAATTGGAAGAAAAAATGAAATTTTATAGTTTTTTTCCGAGTCTGTCGGTCTTTCATCTCGGCATTCGTAGTTAAACATACGTTTTTTACGCCTACGTAATGGATTTTCTTTAAATTGAGGAGCTATGTCAATATCATGTGCCAAAATTGTAGCTTTTTCAAGTATATTATTAAAATTTTCATCTAAACAAAATTCTTTAAAAAAGGTTATTAAATTATTTAAACTATTTGTTGATTCATTTAGGTTGGTATTTGAAGATTGAAATATCTTGCTCACAACATTAATCCTGCTTAAAATGTCGTACCAAATTATCAGTGAGCAAACAAATTCGTAGTCAAGCTTCAGTGCCAAAGATTTAGCTTCAGATTTTTATTGTTGTCATTTCTGTCATTATCATGGATGGCAAGTAAAGCGTCTAAATAATCACCAATAAATTTTTTTAATGGGCTAAGAGCATCAATTCTTCATTCCCATCGTGTATCCGATAAAGGTTTAAGCGTTATTTTGCTATATTGTTTTAAAACATCCCACCGTTTCGTGGAAGCACTAAAAAAATTATAAAGTTCTTGTATAATGCCAAAAAAATTATAGTTTCTGTATTAACTTTAGCAGCATCACAAACTACTAGATTCAATGTGTGAGCTGCGCATGGTACAAAAAATGCTCGAGAGTTCTTATCCAAAATGCGTTTTTGAACACCGCTGTGTTTACCACGCATGTTAGAGCCATTATCATAGCCCTGTCCACGTATGTTTTTTAAATTTATATTTAAATCTTCTAACTTAGCAACTATGCTTTTGATAATAATAGTCATTTGTTCAGTGTGACTGATATCAGGAGTGCAATCTAATATTATGGAAGAATATTTGGCATTTATCACCATCTCGACAATAGCGTCGACTTTTTTTCTTTGAAATTAAGGATATTATTTTGTTTTGAATATTTTTTCCTAAATAATGCACTGTGTCTTTTTGAGTATTATGAATTTTTGCGAGATGGTTTTCCATAACCATATCAAATGTAGAGAATAGTTCAACTAATTTTAAGAAATTACCATTGTTATTTTGGAAAATAATATCTGACGAACCTCGAAGTGCTAAATTTTGTTTAGCGAGATATTTTATTATTTCAACAATTCGTTCTAACACACCACACCAATGTCATTTTTCTCTTTCATATACTTTTTCAAGTTCACTATCTATTGTGCTAAACTTTTCTAATCGTTTTTTTTACATCAACCCACTTTAAAAATGATGTTAAATGGGATTTAGTTACTTCATGACTACTCAGAGTTTTTGATAAATTTTGCCAATTTGAGTAACCACCTGTGGTCAAAGAACTTGTTACACCTGCAAATAATTTGCAACATGAACAAAAAACACAATTTATAGAACATGAATATATAGCCATGTTCGTGAAACAGTATCTTTATTTGCTATCTTACGATAGTAAAAGTTATTACTAAAACTACGACAACAATCGTCTCGAGGATATAATTTTTGTTCTATCGGTATCATCGAACCTTGCTCAATAATAATTTTCCGAAGTTTGTCATTTATAACTTTGGCCCAAGTAGCTGGATCATTTGATTTAAATGAAATCAATACTTCATTTTCCCTCACTGTTTCACTTACTGTTCCAAAAGTTGTTTGGGGTGATAAATGTAAACTAAATTCACATTCTGTGGTCGACGTGGTAGCGATATTGTTATGTCCTTCGTGTTCATGTGGTAAAGTTAACTTTTTGGACTGTGAATGAATGTAATTCTTTCGGTTCATTACTGTTTGCAGAAATTTCATCCGTTTTTTTAAAGTATTTGTTTATTTGACCTGTTAACTTCTTTTGTTCCGTATCCCTTATCGCTTTTCTTTTGCGGCACTCTGCTCCAGATAATTTTTTCTCCATTTTTTAGTTACACTGAAAAGAATTTAAAATTAAATATAAAAGTGGTGGTGAGGGTAAAGCCATGTGCTATGATGAAAGTAAAAAGTAGTACTATTGGTGATACTTAGTTTCACCATTCCTCAATTAATATTTAAGATACTTTATTAAAAAAATAATAAACTCTAAGTAAAAATAAAAAAATCACTATAATATACTTACATTCACAAAAATTTTATTATTCAAAAAATTACACTTTTTTAACTTTTTATTAAATATTTCAAACAACAAATTTATATTTTTTTAATTCACAAAAATTGGTCTTCAATAAAAATTGAAAATATTAACAATGTCTAAACATGACTGGAACACATAAAAAACTGAAAACAAGTACTTACAATTAAAGAAGAAAAATATTTAAATTTGAAAAAAAAATAATTTCATTTTAATTTTGGATTTTAGCGCCCTTTGTTCGTGTAGTGCCCCGATGCTTTGCATCTTCTGCTTCATCGGTAAAGCCGGGCCTGTATATATATCTTCCCCTCATTTTTGTATTCGATTTCTTGAGCATTCCCTACTGAATGGATTGGCTAACATGTGATCATTGTAAAAAGTATATTAGTAAAAAAATGTATTTCTGATTTTATGATTATGGCGAAAAGTTTGAGTAATTATTGTTAACAACTAACTTTGACTTGGCGTTGTTGATAAATCCTAAATTTAAAAGTCAAATTGCTCAGTCTACGGATATTTCGAATGTATTTAATTAATTGAATGTTACATGTTGAGAAACAATTTATTCATTAAAGAGAATGGACGAATTATGGACCTTAAAATGTGGCTACACTTGAGGATAATATTGTCAGCACAGAGTGTATTTGTATTTAATCTCAGATCAGAATTAACATTCATATTTATATGTTAAATGAAGCCCTTATGAGAACTCGGATTTATATTCGTTTTTGCATCATACGTTGAAATTAAATTTTGACTTGAAATTTAATTAGTATTGAAAATGAAAGCTTCAGTTCCTTGTATGTATGATATCTTTGAAACCTTTTCCACGCGTGTATTTCGTCCATTTTAAACAAAAACATAATTTTAATTAAATTCTATTTTACATAATTTAATATGTATTTTAATAAATAATTATAATATTATTTAGATAAATTGCATAACCAGTACAAATAATAATAATATTAATAATAATATAATAATAATAAAAAGGAGATTTAGTTTTTTTCTGGAAATGGCTCTATTCTCAATAACTGATGCATTTGAAAGAAGGTCTGACGTAAATTCTCGTGTCATTGGAAATGAATTGATACATGATGATGATGTATATTCTTAGAAATATATAGTAGACATACAAAGCATGTTCAATGACAAACTTCGTTCATTTGATCTCCCCAAACCTGACAATTTCAAAATGAAAAGCTCTTGTACATTTTCTAGTATTATCCAAGATTTCGAAAATCTTAAAGAATCAGAGCCGTTATGCAAGTATTCAATGAACATTACACTGCCTAATATGTATTATTTTTTCAAAGTCGTTAATAAAGAAATTCCTTTTCTGGGTATTTTTGTTAGACAAAATCAATATATATATATATATATATATAACTGATTAATAGTCTTCAAACTCTCTTTTAGTAAATTCAATGGAAAAAATAATCAGTGGTGAATATGGAAGAAAAAAAGTTCTTATAATATATATCATTGTTAAATAAATTTTATAAATTTTCTTTATTCGATTTGGCTAAGGTTCAGTTATCCGTCAATGTTTCACTCTGACATTTTTAAAATCCTTATAATAAATCGTCTGTAAAAAAACGTAATTTAAATAATAATTGTAACAATTATAAAAAAATGTAGAAAATAAAGCTTGAGTAATAATTATAACAAAATGTTAACATGGAAATATAATTACAGGCCTATATTTATAATTAAGAATATTTATCCCAAAGCTTAGACAAGAAATTATATCGTGCTATCATTTATTTAATTTATTTAATTTACACGGAAATTTTTTAAATTTATTATATTAATAATAACCAACTAAAACAAATATAATAACTTATTACATAATATTCTGGATTAAGTATTTAGTAGTTATTATTTATAGGAAATCTCATCGGACCACCAATAAAGAAAGAAGAACGGAATTAAGTTGAAATAAAATCTATATTCCAAGTCTACATATAAAAGTTTTTAATTAAGTTTTTTACCTGCTTGATCCGAGAATTACTGGATTACAGTTAATTGGAATATTTAAACAATTTTTCGCTTTTGAAATTAATGTAAAATATTTATTAATATAAATTTGCTGTTTAATATAAATAATAAAATGTATACTCAACAAAACCAATGATTTAATTATGTAGAATTGGTATTCCTAAGTAGTAGGATTAGGTTCATTCACAAATACTTAGCGGAGTCTAGACTATAGACAATAATTCATTTTGAAATACATCAGTGAAGTTTGGGGGCCCATTTAGGAAAATCTATACTTTTGTTAATTGAAGAAAGAATAAAAGCATTAATTTAATTTATTTCAAATAATTTTTTATGATTTATTATTTTTATTATCATTATTATTATTATTATTATTATTATTATTATTATTATTATTATTATTATTATTATTATTATTATTATTATTATTATTATTATTATTATTATTATTATTATTATTATTATTATTATTATTATTATTATTATTATTATTATTATTATTATTATTATTATTATTATTATTATTATTATTATTATTATTATTATTATTATTATTATTATTATTATTATTATTACTATTATTATTATTATTATTATTATTAATTATTATTATTATTATTATTATTATTATTATTATTATTATTATTATTATTTTAAATTATTATGAAACTATTTGTTTCCAGCTATCACTTTCCACAAATATATTTTTTGAGATTAATATAAATATTTGTTATTTTATTATTATTACATAAACCATTTACAATAACATGAGGTTGTTTTTGATTTTTTTTTGTATTCAGAAGCAAGTTCACCGGCTAGATGAAATAGAAAATATTTTCTTGATGTTTTCGCCTGTTGTTTCTTTGTATTGCAGCTAAATCTTAAATATTAAAAAATATTTGAAGTGGGCATCTTCTTGACCCTGATATGATGTTAATATATCCTTGTCATTTGGTCAGATATAACTTTTATTGTTTCCGCAGATTTTGGCGTTTTTTATCGCTTCTGTGTGCGCATTGTTAGCAGACTGCTGTTTGGAGTAGTGTGCTCACACAGACGCGAAGAGTTGGTAAATTTTATTTTTTATGTAATTAGTTTTAATTATTTTTTTGTACAATTGAATTGATTTTTTAAAGGAATTTGTTTTTTAGGTAGAAAATTGAGATTGGAAATTTGTTTTACTACGTGAGTTGTTGGTGAATTTTTGAAATGAAGAATCAAAATTCCGAAAGTTCAATTAAGTCTTTGGAAAGAATAAGAGATGATCTGACAAAATCTTTATTTATTAATTCCATTGAAGGAAATGAATTGACACATGATCATGATGTACATTTTTACAAATATAAAGTAGAAATTCAAATTATGCTCACTAACAATTTTCGTTCAATTGATCTCACCAAATCTGGCAATTTCAAAATGAAAAACTCTTGTACATTTTCTAGTATCATCCAAGATTTCGAGAATCTTAAAGAATCAGAGCCGTTATGCAAATATTCAATTATTAAAGAATCGTTGGAAAATGTTATTAAATCATCTGGTGAATATTATGATGACTTCACAGATGAAATGTAAAAGTATTTAATGAACATCCCAATGAACATCACACAAAGAACATCCCACTGCCTAATATCACAATGAAATATAAGTCTACAAATTTACAAAGTAAAGATCAAAGTAATATTTCGATTGGAAAACAAAATGAAGATTATTTATGTGATATGAAATATGAACTATTGGACAAAACTAAAAGTAATGGAGCTATGTTTGTCCCTATTGAAGGTCAAAGAATTGCTCATGAATCTGAAAGATACGCCTTGAATTTAATGAAAGAAGGATTACGAAATATAGAAAGGCACGTGTATATGAAACCTGATTTGTCTCCGGTGATAAATGTAAGTAGTGATATTCTTGAAATGATAACAGTTGTGTTGGATTCTGTTTCAAAAGTCAATAAATATATTTTTGGAATTCCTCTTCTGAGTAATTGTGTTAGACAGAAAATATTTATTTTGAACTCAATCAACATAATTTATTGTTTGGTTTAGTTTTATAAATTGTCAGAACGCAAGTATTTGATTTATAAAGTTGTGTTGAAAAGGGAGGCATACTATTCTTTTTCTTTTTTCAAAGATAATTTGTCAAACTCTCTTATCGCGATTAGTTCCAACTAATAAAGTATTTTTTCTATGTAATTTGGATGCTCTCGATAAGCTTACGAAATATTTGTTTGTGTTTCTTTCATAGTAAATGGTAACATAATAATTCTCTGAGAGGTTTTGAGGACTTTTATGTTTCATCTTTCCATAAATATGGAAATTCATTTCTAATATATTTGTTCTTGGCATCTAATTAGAATCAAAATATGATATCAGAACTCTCAGCTTTATTTGGCATAAATGCGTAAAATTACATATTGCTTTACTATGACACGGTTGTTCTTTAACACTAGATTTACGAAACCCGTCAATTTGACGGGTTTCAAATTTCATATCTATTAAATTAATAAAATGAAAGATTTTTTTTTATTATGTTATAAATTATTGGTTTATTGATATGAATATATATTCTATTTTATTTTTCGTTGGCTATCCTAAGTTCAAATATCGGTATGTGGTATACCTATTTTCCTGAAAATCCGTCAATTTGACGGGTTAACTAATTTCAATATAAATCGACATTTTTTATTTGTACAACAAATATTACGGATTCATTCATAAAATAATTTTGTGAGCATAGATTTAATTTTTCAGGGTAAGTTCAAATTTTTTCATAATAAATATGTATATATTATCTAGTTTTCCTAAATTAAATAGGGCAATATTGAAATAGGATTGAAATAGGACAATTGAATAGAAAATCTCGTAAGGATTGCTGAATTACTACAAAAAATTACCGGTATAAATTTAGAACTGCTCCGATTCTAGTTTTGATAGAAATGAGGTTGAGCTATGTGAAAGCGAGAATGAAGTACAGTATTCTGATTCTGATGAAATCGAACTCTCAGACACTGAAGAAGAAAGTATTTCTAATGTATGTCGCGGCAGAAAAAGATTGCGAATTCTTTCAGAAACGGACAGCGACGTTGAAATTCCTAGTGAATCACAAAAACGAGACATAGAAAATGAAATATCTGTTGATGGGACCATATGGAAAACCCTAAAAAAAGGTGTATGTAGTGGCAGACCACAATTTTTCAATAAATTTACAGATGTAGGAGGACCAACGGCTTACGCCAAAAGGAATATTATGCTAGGTAATGTAACTAGGGCATTTGAACTGATAATTGACGAAAGTATGTTGGAACATATAAAAATTTGCACGGAATTAGAGGCATTTCGAATTTTGAAAAAAGAGTGGAAAATATCAAAATCGCAGTTAAGCGCTTTCATAGCAATTTTATATGCACTAGGAGCTTACGAAGCAAAATCTTTGAAGGCTTCATATTTATGGTCAAAGAAATGGGGACCGAGTTTTTCCACACAGACAATGTGCAGAGACAAATTTATGGAAATTCTCCGATTCATACGGTTTGACAAACGATTTGAACGTAGTCAACGTTTACAAACTGATAAGTTTGCGTTAATTTCCTATACATGGAACAAATTTATTGAAAATTGTCAAGCCTGTTATATAGCCTGGCGAAAAAATTACCATTGATGAACAATTGTTCCCCACAAAGGCTAGATGTCGATTTCCGCAATATATGCCAAATAAACCAAATAAATTTGGTATAAAATTTTGGTTGGCGGCAGACCGTAAATAGTAAATATCTGCTAAATGGCTTCCCGTACTTAGGTAAAGACGAAACTCGGGGATCAGTACCTTTGAGCGAGTTCATAGTGCTCAAACTTGCTGAACCGTATTTAGGACGTGGAAGAAATATAACGACAGATCATTTTTTAAGAGCATTCAACTTGCAAATAAATTATTTGCAAAAAGAACAACTTTGGTTGGAACTATACGAGCTAACAAAAGGGAATTGCCAAAATCAGCTAAAAATAAGAAAGACAACATGAAACGCTTCTCTACACTTCTTTACGAATCTGGCTCATGTGTTCTAACGATATATAAAAGTAAACTTCAAAAAAAGGTTTTACTACTCAGCTCAAAACATAAATTTGTAAAAATTGAAGATAATAATAAACGTTTGCCAGAAACTGTTTCTTTTTTTAACCAAACCAAATTTGGTGTTGATGTAGTCGACCAAATGGCACGGAAATATAGCGTAAAATCAGGGTCTCGTAGATGGCCTCTACAAGTCTTCTACAACATTTTAGATTTGTCAGGAATTAATGATTGGGTGCTATACAAGGAAACCATGGGGGAAAATATATCCAGAAAAAAATTTCTTTTTCAATTGGCTGATGAACTTGCAGCGGAATATCGAAGTGAATACCAAAAAGGTTCTAACCCATTATCGTCAATAGAAAATAAGTCTAATATACGCAAATCCTGCCAAATCGGATATTGTAAAAAAAACAAAACCAATAATATTTGTATTAAATGTAATAAATATGTTTGTGGTAAATGCACACAAAAAATGATATATGTATGCAAAAAATGTGTTGAATAATATGTTGAAACAAAAATATTTTGCTTTTAAATGAAATAAATTATGAATATATTCATCTATGTTTTTTATATTAAATCAGTTTTGTAAAATATATATTTTTTTCAATAAATTTTGCTCAATACAAGCATTTTAATGTATCCGTCAATATGACGGGTTTCAGTAAAAATAGGTATGTAATTTCGTACGTAAATCTAGTGTTAACTGTAATATCTGTATTTGGTTTATGGCAATTTTGAACATTTATTAATATTATTATTATTATTATTATTATTATTATTATTATTATTATTATTATTATTATTATTATTATTATTATTATTATTATTATTATTATTAACAACTGAATAAAATACAGAAAAACTTTAAGAGATGGAGTACAAAATAATTTAATGCCTGATTCAATTTTTCCCTTGAGATTTGAAAACCGGGACTAATTGACGAAGGATAAATTTATCTATGGCAATATAAAAAAAATTTATATTGAAAAAAGTAAATATAATTTAATTATATTTTGAAAGATTTTTAATAAATTTGATGTTTCATATATTTTAAAAAGAAGCAAGTTAAATTTCAGCATTAAAACAAAAGTTTTAAAACTGTCATTTTATTAATACTCTCTTGAAAGTTTTAATTAAAAAACTTCTTTCATTAAATTAGGTGATATTTTTCTGAAGAAAGCATTGTTTTTCTAGTGTCACTTTTTCATTTGCCAACATCAAACGAAAGAGTTTCATTTGACAGTTTTAAATCAGGATATTTTTGTGTTTGGGGTGAAATTTAAATTTAGTCTTTGATTGTTTATATTATGTGATATAGACATCATTTAACTATCGTTACTCTTATGTCACATACTGAAAGTGTAATTTTAGAAAATAATAAAACATTTCTCCCTTTGTTTATTTAATCAATTTAAAGTCAGCTTTAGTATCACATTTGTAATTTCTGCTGAAATATATAACTGTCTTATATAATCTTTTTCTAACTGCTAAAACTTTTCATTATTATTTGAGCTTGAGAAATTATTATACAATAATAAATAGTCTTTCCAGTTTGGTAAGAAAGTTAATGTTGAAACTGAATAAGAAATCACGAATACAAATTGACCAAAAGAGATTAACAAAAAACGCTCTAAGTATATTACAACATAGATACGATTGGTTAAATATTGGGTAAAAAAACCAATTTAGCAAAGCACAAAGTATTTTCAAATATTATTATTATTATTATTATTATTATTATTATTATTATTATTATTATTATTATTATTATTATTATTATTATTATTATTATTATTATTATTATTATTATTATTATTATTATATAAACATTACAAGCTTTGTGATACCCAGTGCAAATCCCAATAGTAGATTAGTTTCGAGCTTTTGGCTCTCGTTAGTACTATGCAGGAGACGCGAAGATTTCCCTTCGCGCCAGGTAAGTATACAATATTGCTGATTCAACTCTATTGCATACTTTCCTTTCCCTGTTACACTGGAAATCACATCACTCGCAAATTAGCTAAATTACAGAAAAAAATATCTGCAAACTTGTAAACATGGCGTATGAAAAATCATATTCGCCTCTGGAGACACCATCTATACACAGAATCTGTTTACAAGTGCATCCGTAAACCTTTAGCATTTTTAACTTGTTATGGTGTAAAATATTTATTTTACGGATGTCTAACTTTAAAATAATATAAACATTACAAGCTTTGTGATACCCAGTGCAAATCATAATAGTTTCTAGCTTTTATTATTATTATTATTATTATTATTATTATTATTATTATTATTATTATTATTATTATTATTATTATTATTATTATTATTATTATTATTATTATTATTATTATTAAACTTATATTTAATACGCCAAATCCATTAAGAAAATCTGATTTAAGTGATAAATAAGTGTGAACTTTTTAAAAGTAATTTTGTGTCTCACATTAGGCTTTTATTTCTTTTTTTTATGTTTTATCTTTTTAATAATTTTAATATTTTGATTTTTGTTGTCTATTGACAAATAAAAAAATCCAAAAAATTATGTATCACACACACACACATTTATATCTGTTTTGACATAAAATCTAATTTTTAGTACATTTTTATAAAAACATGCAAATACAGTTAAAACACCCAATCTAATATTATCCAAGTGAATTCCGATAACTTGTTTGTTTATGTACCAAAATTAAAACTGAAAGAAAAAATGTCAGAAATTCACAAAATAAAATTCAGAATTATTTGTTTAAATTTTATTCTTTTCTTAATAATAAATAAACGGGAAATTTAGATTGAATTTTAGAAATTTGATGAAAATTCTAAAAGAAGGAGATGAAGAAAATAAAACTGAAAAAACGCTACAGCATCCGGAAATGATGTTCAGAGTTTGCTACGTTATTATCATTATTATTGCTAATGAAAATGGATTTTTAAATAAATTTAAATTTGCGCACGAATTTACAATTATCAATTTTTTAATACAATAAAATGCAAGTTAAATTTCTTCATCTTTTCCGTCACTTTTTTTCCTGTTGTACTGCTTAATATATTTTCAAAAATATATTTTCTCATTAGCTTTGAAGGTTCATGAGTATTTTATTACAACAAAATAAGTGTATAATATGACATATATTAGAAGATGGTAAAATTATAAAAGTTATTAAATTAGAATACTATACCATAGGACAGTACTTTCAAACCTTTTCATGCTTGTGACACACTTTTTAGACTTCCATCATTTTGCGACACAGCAAATCAGTTTTACCAGAAAACTAGACGTCATACAACTTACACCATAGAGACAATGAAACATATTTAAATATAAATAACGAATTCCAACGATTAACTAATAAATAGAGTAAACAAGCGTTCTTGTAGCTAAAACACGACGGACCATATATGTGTATTGTATTTCAGTCTAACAATCGTTAAAAAGTTTATAAAATTAAAGGACTCTGTGGCTTTTTATTATGTTCACGCGACACACCTTTGCAGCGCAGCCGACACACTAAAGTGTCGCGAAACACCGGTTGGAAAGCTCTGCCATAGGAAATAATAAGTAGAGAATAAACATTCACGTAACAAATCATAATAAATAACGTCATTGGGTTGGGATTTCATGTTTCTAACTTGGATTTGATTTGTTCAAATCAAATAATTATCATCTCAATCATAACTTTATTGATTTTAATTTTGACTAATGATTATATTTTTTTAGACAATCAATCTTATTGATAAAATATTATTGTAGATTTTATTTTATTTTTGATGATTTTATTGTGTTCAGATACAAATAACATAGAGACAGCAATGGCATGAAACGGAGAAAATATTATACCCACAAATAAAAATAAAATGATAAATTTCAATTACAGGCCCCAGGGGCAAAGGCTTTATTGCTATATTTGGTTTTTAAAAGATATGTTGAAGTAGTTCAAAGGCTGTCAATATCCTTATCTTGAACCACTCCAAGTGCTTTATTTTGTTTACAGTGAGAATAGTAATGTGTTTTGAAACACTGTTAATAATAATAATAATTAATAATAATAAAAACAATTATAATTGTGATAGGAAAAATTGAAAAACATAAAATCTTCAGTGGCAATAATATTAAAATTTAATAGCAAACTAATACCTCGCTTTGCGTCGTTCGTTTTGTGTTTTTTCGAAGTTGCGTCGATGCTGAATTAGCACTAATTTTCACTGTGAGTCGTTAGATTTTCGAAGTTGCGTTGTTTGGGGTTTGAGGCTTTAATTTTTTTTTCACAATAGTTAGTCACAATTCAATAGAAAATCATAATTCACTTTGCGTCGTGTTTTTTGGAACGTAACCACGACGCAAAGTGAGGTATTGGTGTATCGTATTTTAAAATTATCGGATTATTTAGATAGAAAGTATTTTTCATTTAAAAAAACAAATTTTTTGAAATTTATATTTGGTTTTTTATGAATGATGCTGTTTGAAATGTGTATTGTCGGTGTCAAATAATTAGAAATTGTCTCAAATAAAATCTTTGTTTAAATTATTAAAATGATTATTATTATACTGTAACACTTTGGATTAAGTAAATTTTAATATAACTGAAGATTTGAATAATATCGCATCTAATGTTGTGACAATACCAACGGATCTACTCATTGAAAGACTACTGGCAGAGAAGTACCACAAAGAACTGTTCATCAAATTATGCCAGAAGTTATTCGAAATAACTAAGACACCGGTAAAGACTGAATTGATTCTAGTTACTACCTTTCTGGATAGGACATTGGTCAATGAAAACGAAATGACAGAAAAAAAACAGTGGAATAAAAACTACGAGATGCAGTAAAACAATCAATATCTTTAAATGATAACTTAAAAGAGGTTCTGAACTACGAGCAAGGAAATTAATTGACAAATGTATTCAAGAGAAAATACAAAAATTAACGCAAAGATTGGTTTCAAATATGTGGAATGAGAAGGAAATACAAAAGTGTTTTCTGGAACATTGTGTTAAAGCTAAAGAAGTTAGAAGAGAGATTGAGGTTAAGAATCTCAAGACCATGGTTCAAATCAATGGGACAATAAAGAAAATAAAAATGTAATAGAGATATAGTAAATAGTAAATAGTAAAGATATGTACAACGCTAAATATTCAATGGGGAGCAATAGACCGCTTAATAGATTCAGGAGCATGAGTTAATGTGATGTCTAAATTGGTTATAGACAGATTAAAAGATATCGAAACAGTAAAGACAGACAAATTATTGAGATTTGTAAACAACAGTAAATTAGAAACAATAAAAAAAGTAAGCATAGATGTAAAAATGTGTGATAAGAAAAGAGAATTAACATTCATAATAGTAAAGAGTATCATACATGAAATTATCGGAGGAATAGAACTGCAAAGGTTATTTGATATAGAACTGAAGCGTATATGGAAGGAAGAGAAACCACAGAGTGAATACATTTGTAAGAAAGAAGCCAAGTTTGGATGGACTAGAACCAAGAACGACTAGTGATCAAAGATCATGTTTTTTGTTTGATGTAAATTTCCGGTTTAACTTTTGAATATCTCAAATATTTTATCATAAAAATATATTTCTTTAAAAAATAAATTGTTTTAATAATATAATTCAGAATATTATATTTATATATTTATAAGAAATGGACATTTATAATATTAATAATGCCGATAATGAAGATATTAATGACAGTTGTCCAGTCTGTTATGAACCTTTCAATGGAAATAATAGATTCATGTTTATCACGTCAAAATACGAATTTTGTGAAAACTGTGTGATGAATATTATATTCAACTTTGACGTAAAATGCCCTATAACTATGAAGTCGGTAAAATCTGTTTCAATTAAAGAACGTCATTGCGAACACTATGGAAGAACCTTCAGCGACATTGGGTATTTGAGAACTGAAATAATTGAAAACAATCCTGAATGGATATTAGAAAGTACTGAAGAACATTTGGAACTCTGCCTTGACAAATTTAATAACTTACTCAGTCAAATCATAAAGTTTTTGAACCACTTTAAAACAGCATTATTGAAATGGCTATCAGAAGGGTTGGTAATAAAGTTGAATGAATTTTACAATATAAGGAAAATATATCATGACTTACAGTTCCACCAAACCGAAACCTTAGAAAATGTTACATTTTTTAATGATCACATCGACTTGGTCAATGATTATTTTATATTACATTTCTGCAAGGTAAATCCCTTGTATAACAGGATTCTTTTTCTCAGAAATGTTTTACGACGATTTAACACTTTCGATTATTCATTTCAACTACTGAAGGTCTCATGGAATGATTTAGATGAAATGTTATACTCAAATGATTTCATAAATCAAGCTCTTTTAAATATCGAGTCAGATTTAGGTTACATTACAAGTGTAAAGCAATTGTCACTTTCACTTGCAGTTTCAACTTTATCTGATAATTTGCATATCTTTCAAATGTTGAGTCCGGATGTTTCCTTAATTAATGAAGAGCGGTGCTTGATTTGTACTCAAATCATTTCCGATTGTATATATGGAAAGTTTCATTCATGTAATCACAAGATCTGTGTGGAATGCATTGAGAATTACTCTTTAATTCGTGGCTGCTGTCCATTCCATAGAAACGATTTTGATAACATCATTATTAACTGCAATAAAGATCAAGAATCAGTCTCGAGTATTTTATATATTTATAAAAATCACCCGAATTGGATTCTGAAAATTTCACGAGACTTCCAAAAGATAGCTTTGGACTTATTAAAAGAAATTATTGGTTTAAAACATATTAAAGAAATCAAAGATTTGTGTTTGAAAGTCCTCGAGATAGAAATGAAAGGAAAGTTGAAAACGAATATTGGTAAATCCCTTTGCCGTCAACTTATATCAAAAGTTAAATATTCAGTAAAAATTAATTTATTAGAACAATATGACAAGCCGTTCTTTGAGACATTTATAAAATACTGTTTACGACTTCGGATGCGAGATTATTTCTTTCATTTCCAAGAAGATACTAAAATATCCATTGGTGACATGGAGGTAAATGGCAAAGATTTAACATTCTTAAATGTTGTATCCAAACTTTCCGACTCTTTGATTTCAATAAGAGTAAACTTAAACGATGAAGACAACGGAGGTCGCATTGATAATGATACCTTATATTTGGTGGATGACATTTTCCGTTTGGTTGAGAAAATATTTAATTTTCTCAATGAATCGAATGTTTTCATAAATGAAA
This sequence comes from Schmidtea polychroa, assembly GCA_959609185.1. Classification (NCBI taxonomy): domain Eukaryota; kingdom Metazoa; phylum Platyhelminthes; order Tricladida; family Dugesiidae; genus Schmidtea; species Schmidtea polychroa. The sequence continues at coordinate 39,279 of CAUHTR010002004.1, read as the reverse complement.
AAATTCGATTAAATATGTTTTATTAAAAGTTAAATATGTTTTAATCCATCTGATTTTATTATAATTATCCATGTAAAATTTCAATATAATTGATAATTGCGTAGTTTTTCATTTTTATGTTTTTGTAAAATTAGTTAATTGAATTGTTAATTAAATAATAATAATAATAATAATAATAATAATAATAATAATAATAATAATAATAATAATAATAATAATAATAATAATAATAATAATAATAATAATAATAATAATAATAATAATAATAATAATAATAATAATAATAATAATAATAATAATAATAATAATAATAATAATAATAATAATAATAATAATAAACAATAATATAAAGTGATGATTTCTTGGTAGCAGCATTTATTATTTAAATCAATTAAGTGATAATTTAAGGCTTGATGCTGTCCCATAAGATTGTAAAACGTAACAAGCCCTTTTCTGACGGCGAGTTCATTAAGTTCATTAAATTCACAAAATATATATGCGGCCCCCGATAACAATCAAGTTTTCTATGTGGCCCTTTATAGAAAAAGTTTGCCCACCCCTGATTTAAGCCTTTTGTTGCGAATAATGAATTTAAAAGGAAATTTTCGACTATTCTATTTTATGGATTTTTTGATTTTTAGTTATAAGAAAAATTTATTTTGATGATTGAGAAATTATTAAATTATGAATTTCGTTTTTTATATAGAAATAAATTTTTTAATCAACATTTGTTAAAAATATTTTTGATGATTTTTGGTCGAAAGTAATTTTTTAAAAGTTTTTATATTAAAACTGATTGGTTTTTTTAGGAATGTTTTAATGCAATAAACATTTGAATTTTTTCGTTTTAATTTATTTGATTTTTAGAAAGGATTTCCTTTTATTTGTATTGTAGATGTAAACTGATGCCATAATTAAAAATCGGTCCGGTCGGTAGGGCATACGATAGAAAAGCGTATATATTAATATCATAAGTTTGCAATAAATATAATTTTTATGAATATTCAAATCTACGATTTTTTGTTCTATATTTGATACAAATAATGAATGAATGAATTTAAACTAATAAATTCATAAAGAAATAAAAATCTCAATCTAAACTCAAATAAATCATTTTTTTCAAGTGCATTCAAAATGAAATTTTCAAGTTAACGATATTAATTGTTCTATAAGTTTGCCCGACAAAATCATATATATTAAAATTTGGTTCTCATAATTTTTCAAGAATTCTCAGTTCATCAAACACTGGACAGATTTATTACACTTGTCAGGTTTTCTCTTAATATTTGTGGGCATAATTAAACTGAAGAAAAAAGCAAATAAATCACTTACATCTGAAAGGTTTCATGATTTAATGAAAGCTTTCAAAACAATTGAATATTATGTCGAAATTCTTGAAAATCTGTTTTGATTTTGTTTTAACAATGTAGCTTTTGTTTTAATTCAATTTTGTTTGACAGTGGAAAATAATTTTGGATTTCCCTAATTTTTCGAAATTGGCACGAAAATTAAATTGAAATTGTTTATAAATTCAAAAATGATTAATTAATTTATTTTATAAATATTCATTGTTTCTTGGTTGCAGTATATTGTAAATGATATTTAGTAATTGAGTAAGAGTTGTCAGTCATTGGAACTTGAAGAAACTCTGAAATACTTAATAAATGATTATCAGATTTTCTTGTTTGTTTTATTTGACTGTTTTTTCTTATTCGATACTTTTTTCTATAAAATTTAAATTATTTTAATCAATAATTTTTTAATTTTTATTGTTTATATTAAATTATTATTATATGTCATTCACTTTTTTAATTTTTTGTTGAAAATAATATTAATTAATAATTTGTTTAAATATTATTGAATTAAAAATAAATATGTTATTTAAATATATTTAATGAACTCAAAAAATAACAGAAATATTAAAATAAGACTGATAATTATATTTAATTATTTTTTAATTCAATTATATTTTAATAACACTGAGGTATTTCCGTGTCAGTTGTTATAAAACTAGAAATATAAACTTTGATGTTTAATCAAAATAAATTAAATAAATATTCAAAAATAATTGAGAAAATAATGGTAAAATGAATTTTTATTTAAACGTAAATGAAAATTTCGAGACACCAAATGTGATTTTACAATGACACAAAAAGATTTACGGGTGAAACATCAAAATTAGTTTATTATAATATAGGAAAAGTAACGGTAAAATCATTTGGTAGAGTGCAAAAATATATGACAGAAAAAAATTCTCAATACAAAATATTAATGATTTTATTTACTGCTCAACTGTCAATGAAAAATAAGTATTTAATTTTTCTAAATCATCTTAAAAAAATAATAGATAAAAGCTGCTGCAAAAATTTGTGTTTAAAATGAAAAATTAACAGAATGAAAATTGAAAATATCAAAACAAAAAATTATATTTAAATTAAATTTTTTAAGTTTGTTTAACTTTGCAATATTTCAGTTTATTAATATAAATAAATTTGGAAAATTTTAAATATGAATTTTTAAAAAACTTTTAATTCTTTTTTATAAACCAATTATAAATTCTTGGCATATAAAAAGACAGTTGGGGTGATTTATTCTAATTCAATAGAGACATCATAAGGAGCATGGAGACATAGTAAAAAAGGATAGTGAAACTACTGGTCAATGGAGTCAGAGATATTAATTGAAATAATACCGGCTCGTTAACAAATTTATTGCTTATAATAAATGATGTCGGCGTCTTTATTTGAGTCAAGCTCTTTTTGACTACCATTATGTCCATTGACTAGTCAACCATCAATCATTCCATACATGGAGTTTATAATCACGAGTTAATCAAATTGGATAAAAGGAATTCAATGATTTATTGTTTATGAGAAAATTAAAATGTAATTTCTTTTCTTCATGCGATCCCATTGTCTTTTCAATATTCCAACTCGGAAACAATCGGTTTGTCGCTTCTTATTGCTCTTTAAATGGATATCAACATGGTCAGATGTTATATTTCTTTTTGTAAAACAGTAGCTCTCTATTCTAACTGTTATAAATCATTTTGTTTTTACCTATATTTTTTTCCTTTATAGTTTTTTAATTCTCCAAAAACGTTTTATTTAATAAAATAATATAAAAGATTTTTTAAAAAAGAATAATTAATAATAATTAGGACCAATTAAAACAAGAATTCAATAATAAATATAATTCTTCAGAAATCAAAATGTGTTTCTCATATTTGCCACTGATAATTGCCTTTATTATTTAGTAGAATGCAAAGTTTGGATTGCTAATTAATAAATAAATCTAGCTACATATTCTTAATTTATTGTACAACTTTTGCAGTTTTTCGAAACGTTAATCGCTTTAAAACATGTTCTGAACCAAACGCATTCATCCTTAAACAAATAAACCAACAGTTCCGTTTTGTTTGAACAAGAATTATATATAGATAACCCTTTCCCTGACACATGGAATTTAGAAAATGTTCGCAAAGAGACACAAGTAATTTAGGTTTTGTACCAATTGCAAATTTAGATTATGGATAAATATAAGAGTACAAAAGAAATCTAATTGGATCACTAACTCAAATCTGATTGCTTCTGTAAGGGCACAAAATATGCTCCTACATATAAAATCAATGCAATCGCCGACGGGTATGTCCGACGTGTTTATGTACGATATTTTTAATGTGTCGGCATAATTTTATTTTTCTATTGAATATCTAGTTAAAATGTTATACTGTATTTTTTCATATCCAACTCTACTCATCGCTGTTTTAAACATTCAAAATATTAAAAGAATTAATTGAACAATTTTATATAGTAATTGTAATTTTTCATAACAAATTAGCAAACATTTATAAGTTTTTTTAATTTAATTTAAAAAATAAAAATTTACAATTTTATGTTTTGATTATAAAAGCTTGTTCTGTTGAATTTTTGTTTTATTCAAGGAAACCTTTTTCTTTACATTATTTCAGTTTTCGGAATAATTAATTCTGAGAAATTGGGCTAGCAGTCATTGAAATTTGAGCGGAAATGTCTGGAAATTTAGCAATAATGTTGTTACAATTTCATTTATGTTTTTTTTTAATTTAAGGAAATAAAATTAATATATTATCTTTTTATATGTATGAATTTGTTGAACCTATCAGAGTCTCCTGTTGAATCTATGTAGGGATATAATATAAGGAATTATACAGTACGGAAAAAAAATGATTAATAATTTACACAACAAAATAAAAATACTGTTTTAGGAAGGATTTTGAAAGTAGGATTTGTTGAATCTGACTTTTGTTTTAATTTATGTCGTATTTATGTCGTATTATTAGTTGAAAAAGTAACATATTACTTGAAATATTTTTCACTATTATTCAATATTTTAATGAACCTTTATGGTTATTCACAGATTTGGTTTGTGCTTTTCTGATAAAGAATAATAAAAAATAATAATAAAACACCTACAATAAAGTAAGCACAAGCATTTAAATCCACAAAACATATATTAAAAGTTTGTACAAACCTGCAAAAAAGCCCAATTTCTATATTTCAGACTAGTGATCAAAGATCATGTTTTTGTTTGATGTATATTTCCGGTTTAACTTTTGAATATCTCAAATATTTTATCATAAAAATATATTTCTTTAAAAAATAAATTGTTTTAATAATATCATTCAGAATATTATATTTATATATTTATAAGAAATGTACATTTATAATATTAATAATGCCGATAATGAAGATATTAATGACAGTTGTCCAGTCTGTTATGAACCTTTCAATGGAAATAATAGATTCATGTTTATCACGTCAAAATACGAATTTTGTGAAAACTGTGTGATGAATATTATATTCAACTTTGACGTAAAATGCCCTATAACTATGAAGTCGGTAAAATCTATTTCAATTAAAGAACATCATTGTGAACACTATGGAAGAACCTTCAGCGACATTGGGTATTTGAGAACTGAAATAATTGAAAACAATCCTGAATGGATATTAAAAAAAACTGAAAAACATTTGGAACTCTGCCTTGACAAATTTAATAACTTACTCACTCAAATCATAAAGTTTTTGAACCACTTTAAAACAGCATTATTGAAATGGCTATCAGAAGGGTTGGCAATAAAGAAGAATGAATTTTACAATATAAGGAAAATATATCATGACTTACAGTTCTACCAAACCGAAACCTTAGAAAATGTTACATTTTTTAATGATCACATCGACTTGGTCAATCGTTATTTTAAATCTCCTTTCTGCAAGGTAAATCCCCTGTATAACAGGATTCTTTTTCTCAGAAATGTTTTACGACGATTTAACACTTTCGATTATTCATTTCAACTACCGAAGATCTCATGGAATGATTTAGATGAAATGTTATACTCAAATGATTTCATAAATCAAGCTCTTTTAAATATCGAGTCAGATTTAGGTTACATTACAAGTGTAAAGCTATTGTCACTTTCACTTGCAGTTTCAACTTTATCTGATAATTTGCATATCTTTCAAATGTTGAGTGCGGATGTTTCCTTAATTAATGAAGAGCGGTGCTTGATTTGTACTCAAATCATTTCCGATTGTATATATGGAAAGTTTCATTCATGTAATCACAAGATCTGTGTGGAATGCATTGAGAATTACTCTTTAATTCGTGGCTGCTGTCCATTCCATAGAAACGATTTTGATAACATCATTATCAACTGCAATAAAGATCAAGAATCAGTCTCGAGTATTTTATATATTTATAAAAATCACCCGAATTGGATTCTGAAAATTTCACGAGACTTCCAAAAGATAGCTTTGGAATTATTAAAAGAAATTATTGGTTTAAAACATATTAAAGAAATCAAAGATTTGTGTTTGAAAGTTCTCGAGATAGAAATGAAAGGAAAGTTGGAAACGAATATTGGTAAATCCCTTTGCCGTCAACTTATATCAAAAGTTAAATATTCAGTGAATACTAATTTATTGGAACAATATGACAAGCCGTTGTTTGAGACATTTATAAAATACTGTTTACGACTTCGGATGCGAGATTATTTCTTTCATTTCCAAGAAGACGCTAAAATATCCATTGGTGACATGGAGGTAATTGGCAAAGATTTAACATTCTTAAATGTTGTATCCAAACTTTCCGACTCTTTGATTTCATTAAGAGAAAACTTTAACGATGAAGACAACGGAGATCACATTGATAATGATACCTTATATTTGCTGGAAGACATTTTCAGTTTGGTTGAGAAAATATTTAATTTTCTCAATGAATCGAATGTTTTCATAAATGAAAAAATTCGATTAAATATGTTTTATTAAAAGTTAAATATGTTTTAATCCATCTGATTTTATTATAATTATCCATGTAAAATTTCAATATAATTGATGATTGCGTAGTTTTTCATTTTTATGTTTTTGTAAAATTAGTTAATTGAATTGTTAATTAAATAATAATAATAATAATAATAATAATAATAATAATAATAATAATAATAATAATAATAATAATATTAATAATAATAATAATAATAATAATAATAATAATAATAATAATAATAATAATAATAATAATAATAATAATAATAATAATAATAATAATAATGATTCCTTCGTTCATTTTTAAAATGAAACTTAGTGATTGTCTCTCAAGTAAAGATGTGCAAATAATACATAAAAGAACGTTAAGAAGAATGTTGGAATCAGAGAAGATAAGGAGAATATCTTTGGATAAAAAACTATTAAATATTGGATGTACTTTAAATCAAATAACCAATGAGTTTTGTTTGCAGGTATGTGTTGAATGGTGTATTAAGAATTCAATTTCTCAGTTAAAATCAAAAGAGAATGCTCATATCAATAAATTAAAAAATTTGAGAAAATTATTTGGGATCTCTAAATTTAGTGTAGAGAATACATTAATAAACATGAGTAAAGTTGTTTTGTCTGAAGATGAGGAGCGTATTTTGAAATTTGGTCCCAATCATTCCATTAAGGAAAGAATTGATGAAACAAAATTATGTGCGAAGATTGAAAGTTTATACTTTCATATACTTAGATCGATGAAGGATATTAATACTAATTATGTGAAGAGTGTGTTGAGTTCGAGTACGATGGAGTATATTGATAAAAATAAAAAGCAGAATATTAAAGATTTTACTGTATTAAAAAATTTAGCTAAAAAAGACATCAATATATGCAAGTTTGACAAAGGAAATGGATTGGTAATTCTCGACCATAATGTATATGTAAATAAGCTTAATGATGTTTTGAACGCTTCCCAGTTTGTGAAAATAGAGATTTCTCGAAAAAATGGAATACATCCTCCTCTTAAGGATGAGAATTTGTTGAAAGAAATACTGAATAAATTAATTAAAAATAAGCAAATTGATGAAGAGTTGTTTAAGTCCATTCGCCCAATGGGATCACAACCAGCAAAAATGTATGGGCTTCCAAAAATCCATAAAGATGACGTGCCTATGAGACCTGTTTTATCCATGATTGGCACTGCCCAGTATAAAATAGCAAAATTTTTGGATGGATTATTGAAACCATTGATACGATCAGAATTTGAATGTAAAGATAGTTTTGAATTTGTTTCCTGCATTGCACAATATGATAGACAAAGTATGGATGAAATTATGGTTTCGTTTGATGTTTGTAGTCTGTTTACTAATGTACCATTGGTTGAAACAATTGAATTATGTTGCTTGTTATGGAATGAAAATATTTCTGAACATCATATTTTGGATAGAACAGCATTTCGTGAACTTGTATTTGCAACTTCAAAAATCAATTTTCTTTTCAATAATGAATGGTATCAACAAATAGATGGGGTTGCTATGGGTTCTCCTTTAGCACCAACGATGGCTTCAATTTTTTTAACAAGCTTAGAAAAGAAAATTGCATCTTTCCAAGGTATGAAACCCACTGTTTATAAACGGTATGTGGATGATATATTTCTTATATTTGAAAATCAGAGGCATGTTGACCCGTTTTTGCATTATATGAACAGTCTACATAAAAACATTGTATTCACATGTGAAACGGAGAAAAAATCATCGCTTGCTTTCTTGGATTTGTTAATTCAACGCAAAGAGAAACACTATGAGACAGAGATTTATAGAAAACCAACTGATACTGGTCTCTATACTTCTTCCTGAAAGTTTTTGTGAATTCAAGTATAAAAGAAATATGGTGAAGGGGTTGATTTATCGTGCATGGTCTTTGTCTTCTACTTTTAAAAATTCGGTAAAGAGTGTTGACGTGTTGGTTGAACTGTTGATGAAGAATGGTTATTCAAAATCCTTTTTAGTTATTATGGTGAAAGAGACTGTTGACAAATTTATTAAAAATCCTAAGGATCCATGTTTGAGAAAATTTGGGTGTGATCTTGTTGAGATGTGTGAGTCTGATGAGTTAAAATCTCGGTGTGATTTTGTTGAGGTGTGTGAGTCTGATGAGTTAAATAAATTAAATAGTGTGAGCAAGGATGATGAGCCTAAATTTGTGTTAGTATTGCCGTACTCAGAAGGTTTTAAGGATTATAAAGTGAAGATAAGAAAGCAGTTAGGGAATTTAAACTATAGGATAGTGTCAACTTCATGGAAAGTACGCAATATGTTTATTAATAAGTCAAAGACTCCGGTTGAATTGTGTTCCGATCTCGTTTATCAGTTTACATGTAATGGGTGCAATGCCACATACATTGGAGAGACTTCCCGTCATCTCTGTATTCGAGCTCGAGAACATTGTAGACCGAAGTCTTTGACCCATATTGGTGAGCACAATAAGGGCTGTAAGATTAAAATAGGTATGTCTGATTTTAAAATTTTATTAAAAAACTTCGATAATTATTGGGAACGTGTGATTTGTGAGGCGTTGTTGATAAAATCATTGAATCCGAAAATTAATGTGCAGAATGCTGTAAATACTTGTGTGTTGAGTGTTTTTAAATAAGCTTTTGTGTATTGTATGTATTGATTGTTGTGTTAAATTAAATAATTGATAAAAAATTTTTAAATTTTTAAATTATTAAATTAAATTTTAAATGTTAAAGTTTTTAAAAAATAATATTTTTATAAAATAAAAAATTTTTATATATAATTAAATTTGTTTAAAATCCTTTATTTAATGAGTATTATATCCCACCTGATGATGACAGGAAAACTGTCGAAATTAATCGTGAAAAAAATGTTTGATTGGCGTTATCTTATAATTAAATCATTGCCATGTATGTTTAACTATTTATTCAATAATAATAATAATAATAATAAAAATAATAATAATAATAATAATAATAATAATAATAATAATAATAATAATAATAATAATAATAATAATAATAATAATAATAATAATAATAATAATAATAATAATAATAATAATAATAATAATAATAATAATAATAATAATAATATTAATAATAATACCAATTATTATTATATTAAATAGATATATAAAAGAGTTGACAAGAATAATTGTAAAATAAAATATTCATTTAATACAAACAACGTCATTTTATAAAGAGACTTAAATTTATATATAATTTTATTTCAATCCAGAGTAAAAAAGAAAATATATTTAATGAAGTAGAGGAATGGATAATTATAAATGACAATTATTGTCTCGACTTGAAGTTTCTTAAATAAATAATAAAATAAAAATCACATCAATTAATTAAAATGTAAGGGTTAGCTTTTTAATGATTATTAAAAATAATTTTTGAATATTTAAAGTAATATATCTATAGTTAAAGTAATCAAACCTTTAAATATTTTAAACTCAGGATAGGATGACAAATTGGCACGGATTGATAAATTAAAGGTATTCTATATATGGATACATTTTATGGACCTTTATTTAAAGTAAAGGTACAAAAGCAATTGTTTGTGGAAGGATATATTGGAAACTTATGGAAAGAAATAGAAGAAATTGGATATTGGATATTGGACAGTACAAAAAGCATGTTTTAAAAGAGACTACATTTTCAATGGTATTGCCATTCTTTGCTGGTAGAAATCTCTCTTTTTGATTCGACAAGGGTACTTAAAAGGTTATTAAAGTTATTTTAAAGAATGAAGATTTGTAAAATTGTTTGCTTTCTAACAGTTTGAAACCTTTAGTACTCCAGTTAACGCTTCTTGTAATTACATTTTTGATACTACACCTCTATCATACAATTCGACTTTGACGATTATACCCATTTTATTGTGAACCTCTTACAAAATTTGTATATTTTATTGTATATTTTATTTGGAATATTTTTGATGAAATAGCTATCATTGCAGCATTATACTTATTTCTGAACTGTCATTATTGTTGCTAAATGTTTGATAAATATTGTACCAAGTATGCATTGAGTATTTTCCATTTTTTATTTGTTTTACACTTTAAAAAATAACGTTTAATCTATTTTAATCTATTATTGGTTTTCTATTTTTGAATTAATAACATTTATAGTTGGTCAAAGTTTGGTCAATAATAAACCAAATAAGGTACTATAAGTCTACAATTTCTTTAAACTTCGCAAATAACTAATAGTTATTTTAAAATGAAATGAGTTTCTAATTCCATCAACTTATTTTTACCACAATCGTTTCCCAAAACATTTTAATAACAAAAATAGTAATCATAATAGTTAAATCCTCTCGAAAACCTAAGACCTTTTTCTATTGTTCTTAAAATTGGAGTTATGTTAAAACAGGTCATTTATCAATGGTATATAGACAACAACATTTATAATAAAAAAATAATTTAATAAACACATTATTAATTGTACAAAAGAAAAAAATGAATGGTAATTTTTATATGATTAATTTAAGGTTTGAATAATGTGAGTATGTTTGAATTTCATTGGACACATTTTTAGCATGCATAATGTAATATTATATTGCTAATCCAATAAGCAATATTATTAAATTTATTTTAACATATTTGTTAATGAAATAGATTAATTTTTAAATTTTATTATATTCATTTAGAAGTTGCACAGTTAATTAATGAAATAATATTCAAAATATTAAAATTTCCGTAATAAATTATGAAAAAATATCCCTTGATAAAACGTATTAAAATAAAATATGAAAATATTTACCAAGTGCATTTATTTAATCAAGAAAAGAAAAAATATTTTCATTCAAAAATGAAATTTTTCTCAAAATGAGAATTAATATATTTGTTAAATTCATTAATTTCTTTCAAAAGCATGTTGAAATATTTTAAGACATTTCTATTTCTTTTTGTTGCCTAGGTTTTGTACATGTTATATTAGAATTACATAAATATAAACATACAGAATATGTTAGATCTTTCTTAAATATGATTGACGATTTTTCAATTTTATTAATTACTCACTAGACTTTAATTCCGCTTTAATATATTTTTGGTAAATGTTATCCATTATTTTAAGTTTTTTAAAGTAATTTTAATCTCTATTTTCTTAGGAAATTAAAATATTAGAATAATATTTAAACAAATATTGTACATATATTAAATTAAATTTCAAATATACGATTGAATTATATATATGTCCAAGTAACATGAATAATAATAATAATAATAATAATAATAATAATAATAATAATAATAATAATAATAATAATAATAATAATAATAATAATAATAATAATAATAATAATAATAATAATAATAATAATAATAATAATAATAATAATAATAATAATAATAATAATAATAATAATAATAATAATAATAATAATAATAATAATAATAATAATAATAATATTAATAATGATAAGCCTCCTGCCGCAAAGTGTGAATTGGAATATTTTTAAACCAATGAAAAAAGACAGAAAATAAATTTAAAAGAAGACCAAAAAGCATTTGATAATTAAAGCAGCTAGTTAGAACCCAACTGAAATTACTGTAAAATCTAAATAAATTGATGGATAGATAGGTAAATAGAGATACTATAGAAAGATAAAATTTCGATTGTATTGAAATTTTATTGAAAACATTAGGTTGTCCCATAAGTTTCTTTCGTTTTCATATTAAGAAAAAATAAACAATAATTTTTATTTCATAGAAATTTATTGAATAATACATGATCCATTCTGTTTTATTACTTTTCTTTATCTCCCCGGAAGCCTCATAATGCCTTCTTCCCAAAATTTCCCAGGTTTGTCGGCAAAATATTGATCAAGGTACATTTTTATATCATTTTTTGAATTAAAATTTTTACCACGTAAAGAATTTTTCAATGAAAGAAACAAATAATAATCTGAAGGAGCAATATCCGGAGAGTATGAAGGATGAGGTAAAACATCCCAGTCAAATGATAATAATTTATTTCTGACGAGTAAAGAAACATGAGGCCTGGCGTTATCGTGATGAAAAACAACGCCTCGTCTGTTCGCTAATTCTGGCCGTTTTCTGGCAATTGCATCCTTTAGATTGTCTAGTTGGCAACAGTATTTCGTTGAATTGATTGTTTCACCTTGCTGAAGTAGCTCATAATAAACTACCCCCTTCCAATCCCACCAAATGCATAGCAAATATTTTGTATGTAGGCCAGGTTTAGCTACAGTTAAAGCTTCTGTACCCTTGGTCCAAGACCGTTTACGTTGGATATTCTCATAGAGTATCCAACTTTCATCCCAGTGACAAGTCTCTTCAAAAAAGGTTGGCTATTATGTCGTTGGAGAAGAAGATCGCGTGTTGAAATACGCTGAAGTTTATTTGAGTCAGTCAGTTCATGAGGAAGCCACACATCTGAACGATTGATGTAATCCAATTTTTTCAGATGATTATGGACGGATGTTCGTGGAATTTCTAACTTGTTAGCTATTTCGCGAACAGTATATCGTGGATTTTCTTCAACCATGGCTATGATTAGATCCGTGTTCGTAGTGGATGGGCGGCCGCAACGTTCTTCATCTTCCAGATTAAAATTACCGGCTCTGAACCTCTTAAACCAACTGAGAACTATTTGAACACTTGTAACGTCATTCCCATAAACAATAAAAATTATATTTACTGTATCACTAGCACTAAAACCTTTTTTAAAACAATGCAGCATCACATGTCTTAAATGTTTTCCTTGATTTTCCATCGTTCAATAATATTACTATTATTTATTTGATTTACACTATTTGATAGCTAAAGGCTTACTGAATGCAATTATAATAACATTGAACTTAGAACATCACAGGTTCATACAGGTTCGTGCATAAAAATTTCTTTGTGCGCATTTGCGAAAGAGACTTATCGCTTTTTCAACATTATTATTTTTATTTAGTTATTAATTTATTATTATTAGTACAATTTTTATTATTATTATTATTATTATTATTATTATTATTATTATTATTATTATTATTATTATTATTATTATTATTATTATTATTATTTTATTATTATTATTATTATTATTATTATTATTATTATTATTATTATTATTATTATTATTATTATTATTATTATTATTAAACAAAAATCTCCAGAGTAAGTTGTAGGAAATCCTGATTAATCGTCGTACTACTGAGATGGGAAATAGCAGCATCGCTACCGTGATTTCGAGTTATCGGTAAATACAAAGATAAAATTATCATCTAATTTAAATTAAAATTATTTTTTTTTGTTTTCTGATAAGAATTCCCAATTAAGCAAATATAAAATTTCTTATATAAATCGGACGCCACTTGAACAATTTCAATTTTCAAATAGATTAGTCCAAATGTAAACCTGACTTTTAGATAAATTCTAATCGAATTTTCAAGAAATAAACTTAATGGAATTTAACGAAAAGAATTTTCTCTCTCTGTGTCAATTGTTTTCAAAGGAAATAATTATGAAAAAAAATTGATTACAATATTTGAAATTAAATTTCCCTTCCATGATTTATTAAACACTTTAATTAAGATTTGTATAAAAATAATTTTAAAATTAAAAATTACAATCTCAAACATCATCACATGAAAGGAAATATACACTTGATAAAGTGTGTGCCGAAATATCGTGTACCTTTTATATTGTTTTGATCTAGTCTTGCCAATATTAATTTGAAAATTATCAAATCAAAAAAGATTAAAGGTACAACCAAAGGATAAATATAATTATCACAATTTCGCTAATTTAAAATTTTGTTGATTATTATTATGTTAATTGTCAATTAACAAATTTAAATATGAAATAATATTATAATATTCATATTTATAATCACAAATCGTACTTTATAAACATAATTTAATTAAACAAGACATTTCCGTAGTGTTTAATAATTTAAAATATTTGTTCTAAAATATATTCGGTTCACTCCAAAACAAAATTTAATAAATCTTTCTTCCTCTATTCCTTTATAATTGAAATTTCCTTGTTTTTCATTTGGAATGTTTCCGAAAAATATAAAATTTAAACAAATTAAATAAAATTCAATTTTTGAATATTTTAAATCATAATAAAATCGATGTTTTCTTTAATTTAAAAATAAATAATTCCACAATCCACAAATTTATTTTTGTTTTTTCCTAAAAGCAAGCCATAGCTAGACTTTTCATCGAATAACCGAAAAACTTATGGTTATAAAGAAAATGGAAAATGATGATGTCGCTTTGTTTATTAATAATGGATTGAAAATGTACAAAGCTGGATTTGTTAGGTATGATCCTGTTAAAGCTGTGTTTTTCTAAATTTTTGGTTGACCAAAAAATCAATGAGCTATGGTTGGTATGGTTCAAAAAGATAGCTATGTTGCTGATAAGGCTCATTCTAAGAGAGATATTTCATATTTGAATTATCTAATTGTACACTGGTATGATATGAGAAAGATATTGGATTATACATTTTACAATGAATTGAAACTTGCGCCAAAATATCATCCAGTTCTTCTTAACGACGTACCACTAAATCCAAAAGATAACAGAGAAAAAATGATTAAAATTATGTTTGAAACATTCAAAGTTCCTACTATGTATATTGCTATCCAAGCTGTTCCAGCGTTGTTTATGACGTAGCTCAGAATGTTACTTTTTCCGAGTGCCCATCTCAATCATATATGTATGACAATGATATTATAAACTTTCAAATTACACAAATTTATCCATTTGATTAACTTGGCACGACTGACGCAACTTCATTAAAATTTAGGGTATAATTTGTATATGGCTGACATGACATCTGCAGAACTTGCTGGTGTCAGACATACTCAACTAGAATTATTGTAAATACATAATTAATTGGCAACTCATTGACAGATGTGAAATTTTGATTTTTTTTGTAAAACAAATAATAAATATTAAACAAAAAAAAATATTAATAAATATTAAAATATAAAAGAAAACGAAAAGAATTTTTCTTTAATTAATTCACTGAAAATTAAATTTAATGAAATATTAAAAATTAATTTGAAATCTAAATTATTTAAAATATATTTAATATATTTTTAATTAAAAAAGTTCGAATTCCATTATCAGATAACTGAATATGTCAATCAACACGTTACAGAAATTACTAATTTATCTTATTATATTTTTTTGTATTTATTAAATTAATTTTTGNGACCTTATATACTATATAAGGTCAATAAAGAAAATAACGAGTCCATTCCATGAAATTGAAAAGGGCTATCTTATAGTCGAAAATTTATTTATAGTCGAAACTATATAATATATAGTTTCTTATATTTTCATATAAATTTCTATAATATAATTTATGATATAAAAGAAATATATATATATATATATATACACTTTTAATTGAATATATTTAATATTAGTTATCCAAAGCACATTTTAACGACTAATTACTTGTAAATTAAAAAAACGCACTATTCAATAGGTACATCTAAAAATGCATTCCTTAATTAATTCAGCTAGATTTACACGCGAGAATCGCGCCTAGCAAGAACTAAAATGACAGTTGAATGGGGAAACAACAAAAAACAACACGTTGATGAGCATTTGAGAAATCGCCATCACAATACGTAATGAATATACGATAGATTTTCATGTTACTCAAATTGTTATATTTTTTTAAAATAAATTTTCATTTCTTAGAATAATAGACTTGATGAAATAATTGAAAAATTATTTGTCAGTTGATGAAAATGTGAACATTTCACTCAGTGCCAATTTGAAAAAAATCAATTAATCGATTTTATAATTCCACATCAAAGAAACAATCAAGTCAACAAATAGAATTTGATAAATTTTTGGGATGGATTAGTTTCCCATGATCTAAGAGGAAATAATTTTTTTCATATTAAAATATGTTAAATAAATATATTTTAATCATTAAAATGACAGAAATTATATTTTTGAAAATCTTTATCACATTTGAATAAACAAAAATAAGTAATTAGTTAAAATCAACAAGTTTTAATTTTTTTGTAAAATTGTTTTTTATGATATTTTATGATAATTTATGATTACTATTTTTTTTAATAGACTTAGTCCATCTGGAAATTTATTATTTTTATTATTGTTTTGTTTTCCATCTACAAATATTTTTTAGAATATTTTTATAATAAGTATAAATAAAATTAATGAATATGTAATAATTGTTGAAATTGAAAATTAAAAAAATTGGTTTTAAAAAACTTCACAAAATTAATAAGAAATTTGAAAAAAAATCTGATCAAACGAATTTTTTAAATAAAATCAAATATTATTAAATATTCTAATTGGTTTAAACAAAGGCTTATCACATACAAACTGTCCATTCCAAAAGCCAGATTGTGAAATTCAATCAAAAATTACTGCTTTTTTTTATTAAAAAAACCAAACATCCTATTATTCATGCATTTGAAAACAAAAGACATGTTCTTTATTTTCATTCTGAAATATTTACGCACAATCATACAAAAGTAACATGCATTTACCTTAGACCATCCGATCACAAGGATTTATTAGTGACTCAACCGGAATCTACAGAAACCTTTATTATACAAGCAATAAACGCATTTTATACAAACATACTTAAATTATACTTAAATAGTATTTTTTATATTTTTCTTATATTTGAATGAAAGAAGAATATTGCTATAAAATTTTAAAAATTTCAATGATAACAGAAAAGAAAAATAGCATTTTTTAACACTCCGTCGGTATTTTTTGTTAGATAAATCTGTAAATACAAGATTACCTAAAGGTCTTTCCACAATAATAACAACTAATACTAATTATTATTCATAAAATAGAAATTACTACATTTGTAAAAATGCCGGAAATATTGTTTACGTTGTTTATGACAGAATCAAACAGTTTTCGTTGCATTTTATGTAATGTTCTCGATGAAATAAAGCTCAAATAGGTTTGAATTACTAATTTTAATGCATCATCACTTTTAGTTATTTATTTTAATATTTATTCAATTTTAGGATTATTTTTATAAATACTTCCTAAAAGTAAAAATGCAGATGTCCACTAATAATTGCATTGCGTTGTTATAAAATTCTGTGTAAGGAGTTTCAAAACTCCTATTTAAAAATAATATAGTTTAAATTTTATAAGTGCCATCGGTTAGTTAAAATAACTATTTGTGTTAAATTTGTATATTAAAATCTATATTAAGTTATATTATATTAATATTATATTAAATTATATTAAAGTATATTAAATTAAAGTAATTATATTTATGACCAATAGTTACATCAATATTAATAATTACCACGATTAAGTTGTTTAAATTTTCAGAAAAGAGAGAAAATTTTAAATTGTAATTAATAAATAAATGTTGGAAGAATTTAATAGCGTTGAAAATATTTATTTTTGATTTCGTTTTAATTCGACTAGAATAAATTTGTAATAAGTTTGCTCACAATATCGATATGAAATTGTTGTTTTTAAAAATATTACTGAATTTACTAATTTAAATAATTACTAATAGTTTGTTTATATAGTTTCAATCATTTTATTTATTAATCAAATCATTATTTACTTAAATTACTATGAAAACATGATTTTGTGATAAATCATGTATAAATCAAATTTTAGAAATGATTTAAGCAAAAGTAATTTTAGGAAAATTTATAAAATAGAATTTATAAAAATTAAATTTAGGGCTTTTAAGGAAAATTATTTTAAAATATTGGCCATATAACATGAGAATTTTTTTGTTTGGTTATGTGAGAACTTTGATAGTTGGTGTCGAAAATGCAAATATCCTACATGTGTTTTTATTTTTCAAAATTTATAAAAATGATTTTAAAGAAAAATTACAATGACATTTTTGATTTGGTAAGAAAAGCGTAAAATATTATCAAAACAAGTCGCTTCGAGGGCAGAATGAGGATTTTTATCGTTGAACAAATTTAAATTTTATTAAATTATTCAAAAATAAATTTTTAAAATTACATCAAGAAAATATATTAAATAGATTTCCATGTTATCTGAAGGTGAGAAGATGCCTGAGAATGGAACCTTTCAAGTCCAACATTATGTGTCTGAATTTTAATAAAATTATTCATTATTTAATTTTATAATTAGAAAATCTTTAATAAAGTTTTATTATTTCTTTCATATTATTAAGAATAATATATTGATAGAGACAATACATGTTTTGGATTAAATATCAAAATATTATTAAAATATTAATTTTGTAAAATTTTTAAAGTAAATTTAAATTCAAGCTGAAGTAGGATTATTTTTAATCAGCATATTTTTTGTCAAATCTGACTGTAATCGTTGCTTATCATGACATTATTTAGTGAATAATTTATCCTCAAATATGTTATATTCATCATATAGGAATTTAAATAAATGGAGAGTTACCCAGTACTGAATTTATTTTATCTGGAAAACAAAATTTTGCAAGGTAATAAAAATTATTATTACTCATATATGTATCATCAATACAAAAATATATAAATTTCTACATAATTAGCTATTTAATTTATCCAAATAAATTTATTTTCCCAAAGTCAAGACTTGAATAAAACAATATTCATGTAACTTTGGTTATTGTTTATAGATACATTTAGATAAATTTTTGGATAAAGATACATTTTTGTTTTTTTATGGCAGAAACTTTGTGGCCCTTTTTTATTCCTGTTTCCAATTAGGCTTGACAGCTCTCCCGTTTTTGCTGGAAGTCTCCCGGAATCGGCTTTCGTCTCCCGTCTTCCGGTTAACTATGACCCGGGAGATGTAAATCTGCCGTATTTCCGTTTTTTGAATAATGTTTTTGTTTTACTGTAAGGAATTTCACCAAAGCTATTGGAGTCAGCCCGACGACAAGAAAAATACAATTTTAAAAACAAACTAAAATAGCATGATTTGTAAACTGTACTATGTAATATCTGAAAATAATTATTTTGTTTAAATCTTTATGGTATTAGTCATCATATAGTTAAAATCACTAACATGTGTAAACCAAAAAAGTGAAAAACACCTGTTATATTATTTCTTAAGCGTTATACTGTTCGTGATTTTATAATCTCCCAGGTTCGAGGTTGTGGGAGTTGGCAACCCTATTTCCACTAAATTTATCCTTCGATTTAATATTTTTATATTTTTATTTCATATAATATTTATTCAATTTTATAATATAACCCCAAAAATGACTGCCATTAAACAATGATCATCAAAAACACAATTTATTATACAAATTTTATTAAGTATGGTGATTATACAGTTATAGAAAAGAAGACTCAAGCTATGTAATATTTTGTATTCACAAGATTTATATTTTGGACTTTTCTAGAATCTTTAACTTATTTATCATCAATTTGTATTTAAAATTTTTGTTTAAATAGCATTTAACACATGTGTTAAATAACTTTTGAAAGAAGGTAGTGTCGTAAATTTGTATTAATTATAAAACATTGATGCATAAATGAAATCGCATCAAAGGTGTGGAAGAAAAAATAAATAATGTTATTAGTCGCGCAACCAGGATTTTTGCTGGAGGGGCTCAACTTGAGAAAAAGATTTTTTTAAGAGTCGAGTTCAATTTTAATATATATTACATGAGAAAATTAAAATATTAATTTTATATTCATTTTGAATAAGAAGGGGGTTAAATTCATTGTATTTAAAACAAAGGGTGATGCTTATTTCTAATAAATCGTTTCCAGTTAATAATTTAGATAATTTCACTCATTAAAATTCAGCAATGTCACAATAAATTTAATGATATTTTATGGTTCTGGATGCACGCCTGAATGTTATTAACCCCTTTACCGTCAACTTCTTTTTCTGAAATCGATCCTTAATTGGCGACTTTATTTACGGCTATAAAAAAATTAATCTTTTAATTATTTTTCAAACATCTTTATCAACAATAACGAACAACTAATAACGAATAACAGTTAACTAATTAATAACAAATAAAGCAGTTTTTAGTATTGTTAGTAAAGTTATGATGATTTAGCCTATAGCGATGGGGTAATACAGCTACATTGAGGTTTGAAACGTTTTCTGAGATTTCATGGGAAATGTTTTTTTGTATAATTTTTTATTTTGTTTAGCCCTGCCATACATTCTTGCCCTCAGCAGGGCTAGAGTTGTAGTAGAGTGCATGGTTATTATCGTTTGATGTTTCTAAATGACCTAGAACGACGTGTTTACGTTTAGCCGAGTATACTCGGGTCTACCGGTTATCAGCCGGTTTCGGCTTGACGAGTATCCTCGGGTCTACCGGTAAAGGGGTTAATACTTGTTTTAATGATTTTATGAGATATATAATAACAGAATATTAAATAACCAAAAATTAATTTAAATATTTATAGGCTATTAATTTTTATAAATGAAACTTAATTTTAATAAATAATTTATTTTTGAAATTTATTTCTAAAATCTCAAAAATAATTTTTAAAATCTAAATGCAGAATTTTCAAAAATTTTCAAAAGAAAATCTCAATTTAAATATTAATCCCACAACTTAGGCCATATGATACCTTCTCATGGGATTTTGAATGTCAGAGTAAGTGAATAGAATGACACATGGTTCACTACTTCGACTGATGATTATTTGTCTGAAGATTATTGCTGTGAAAATTCTTCTATACCACTCATTTGTAAACAATTATGGAAAAAATAAAATCTCAGCACATGTCATTAAAATATTACATTGACAAAAACATTTATTTAAATTTGTAATGTATTAAATTTCCTTATGCATTTAATGAGAACTCATTTTCTGACTTCTTCTAATATTTTTAATTTGACTTTTTTATACTTTGAAAAATAACAGAAAAAAAATATTGAAAATAATCATTTTTCAAATTTCCAAAAAAAATTAAACAATATTTTTATGAGGATGTCATATCAATTTTAGGTCACTAAGATACTTTGTAAATAGGTGGTGGGGGGGGGGGGGATAAATAGATCGTTTTTTATTAATAATTGGATTTTTAAAATTGTAATTAAAAGATTATTAACGAATAATTGGCGCACCCAAAATAACCCTAAAATCAGCTGTAACTTTTATAATTATCGAACCATTCTAAATAAGTCTAATCTGATATCATACTATTTAATATTAAATACGTTTATTTTCACATATATAAAAAAAATCTATGTAATTAATAACACAAAAAATTAATTATTAATCCATATTTTCTTGTGAAATATTTCATTCGTATTCTTTAATGTGTGATCAGTGAACAAATTATTAAATAATTATTTTTGAACATATTTTTATTAATTATCGAATTCAGATCCAATTCAAAACTTATTATTTTTCAAGTCCGTTAACATTAACACTTTATAGTGTTAACTTGGCCAATTTTAAATTGATAATGATCAAATCAGAACAGGTTTATATAATAAGTTTATTTTAATTAACGAAATAATATAAATTTTTCCCAAATTTGGAAAAGATTAAAAAAATCCACTTAATTGGCGAAATTATAACAAATTAGAGCAGTGGTGCCCAACCTTTTTATCAAGTGGGCAACTATTTAAATGAAAAAGTCTTTGCGGGCACATTTTTGAAAAATTAGTTAATAGAAAAATGATCTTATAACAATCTTTTTATTAGGAAACATGCATTTGTATTAAAAATTTAAAATAATAAAAATAATAATGTGAAACAAAACAAACAAATTTATTTATAACATCATTTTAATGCGGCTTTTGAATTTGAGTCTGGCTAACAAGTTGATCAATATCAGGATTGATTTTTTGAATTTGATAATAGAATGAGGTTTTCCAAGTGAGCATCAGTGAGTGAACATCTGAATTTGCTTTTTATGTAGTTCATTGAAGAAAATGTCTTCTCACAAATGTAAGTTGATCCAAATTTGACCACAAACCGGAGTGCCATGTTATTAAGTTCAGGATAGTCATTTTTTGGAACAAGCTTCCAGAATGTTTTTAAGTCGGGTGAAATAGGTGATTCACAAAGCTCTTGAAACTTTCTCTTTAATCCTGTGTGGTTTTGAATGTCAGTAATTTCCATCTGTATTTTTGGAGAATACTTGCTGATTTCACTTTCTGATATAGAGAATGGATTAATGAACAATAAAATGTTATCCTTCTCTGCCTCAAAGTCAGAAAATCGAGAAGAAAATGAATGAGACAAATTCATAATGGCAAGTTTGTATTTTTCATAGTCCAAGTTGACAGTGATTGAACTTTCAAGTTGAAATTTCTGAAGCGTGGGGAAAAGATCCAGATTTCCTTGAGAAAGACTGTTATAAAACAGTTTTAATTTTGCCTTAAATGCATTGATTTGATTGAATAGTGTTGGGAACAAACTATTTTCACCTTGCAATCCTGTGTTCAAGATGTTCAGGTAATTTGTGACATCAACAAGAAAAGCCAATTCACTCAACCAGGAATTGTTTTTCAAAAGATCACACTCGGTAGGCAACTCATTTTTTTCTTCCAAAAATTGCAGTACTTGGGTCCTTAACTGGAAAAATCTTGACAGCATTTTTCCCTTTGACAACCAGCGAACAGAGCAATGGAGCAAAAGTTCACCACAATCATCGGTTTCCTCTTCAAACATGGATCGGAACTCTCTTCTATTTAGAGATCGTGCTCTAATCTTGTTAATACAGTGCACAGCTGTGTCAATAACATGCTTGAATTCCATATCCTTTGCGCAAATAACTTCTTGATGAATAATGCAATGGTACTTAAAAAGTTTTCTTTTTAGATATTTTTCTAGAAGGGAAACACAACCGTTGTTTTTTCCAACCATTGCAGGAGCTCCATCTGTGCAGATACTTTCCAGTTGATTCCAGTTGAGCTTATACTCGTTGATGCTTGAATTTTCCACACAATCTTTCAGTGCTTCAAAGATATCGGCTCCAGTTGTTGTGGTTTTCAGTTGACAAAGGCCAAGAAGTTCCTGAACAATATCGAAGTTTTCATTGACACATCTTATATAAACCAGTAATTGAGCACTGTCAGTTGCATCACAGCTTTCATCAATTGCAATTGAAAAGTATTTTGAAAGTGAAGCAGCAACAATAATTTGTTTTGAGACATCATTGGCCATTTCTTCAATTCTCCGAGTAACTGTATTTCTTGAAAGTGCTATGTTTTTGGACAGCAATTTGTTTTTTGGGTCACCTGAGTTTTCAGCAAAAATAGAAATTGCCTCTTTTACCATTTCACCATCTGAATAACTTTTTTTTAATCTGGCAAGCAGCAGGGAAATTTGAAAGGAAGCTTTTGTCATACCGTGCATTTCTTCTTGTCTTTTGGTAAAAAATGTTTGCTGAACTGCAAGTTTCGATTTTCTCTTTGAAATAAAGTCAGTTCTGTCTGCAGATCCAATTGGGTATTTGATTTTGAATTCTGAATGCATCTGATTAAAATGACGTTCCACATTGTATTTTTTATAGACTGCAACTGTGTCATTACAAATCAGACAAATTGGCCTTGATGATTGTGAATGTGTGAACAAAAATTGTTCTTCCCAGTTATTTCTTAACACTGGTTGCGCAGATTTTTCATCTTCACGTTTTCTTTTTTGAGACATCCCTTTGCTGAGAGACATTTTTGTAAAAACAAAAATTATTTTTTTTATTTGGATAAATTGTTGTCCACACTGAGAGATTGTTTTTGGTTGACTGATTTAAATAGAGTTTTTTAACTAACGATGTAACGATATTTGAGTTAATTAATTTTAATTTAAAGTAGGAAAAAATTTAATTTTCTTGGAATTCCCATTTAATAATTAATTGTTGGGATTGATTAATTTTAATTTCGAAAATTAAAAATGCGCTTGTAATTCTCATTGAAACATTATACATCTTAATGTTAAAAATTGATATTTTCTTTAACCGTATTTAGAAAAACACCCACGGGCATTTGAAAAAGTCTCCACGGGCACTTTTTTGCCCGCGGGCACTAGGTTGGGGACCACTGAATTAGAGGAAAATATCTAATAAATAGTCAAAATTCAAAAAATCAGAAATAATTTTAACAAAATTGTCATTGTTTTTACGCCTCTTTGTATACTGTGTCCCTTGAGATACCACTCCCCAGGCAGGTGCAGTGTTCATCAAACCCTCATACCGAAGCTGAATAAAATATGTTGGTGCATTAAAATTTAATTGTGCAAAAAATATCATCGAAATAAAAAGTTTAGGATTATTTGCTGCCTAACTTAGATTTAATGTTTTTATTAAAAAATAATATTATTATTATTGCTATTTCTGAAAACAAAATATTCTTTAATATTATATATAAAAGTTAAATAATAATTATTAACAATGTAAATAAGAATTAATCTTTTTTCATCTTTTTCACAAACTTTTAAATTAATTAAAATATTTTTTTTAATTTGAGAAATTTTAAATCTCATTTTTAAAAATAAAAATTGTTAAAATGACTTACAAAATAATGAAATATTTTTAAACGAAATTTTAATTTCCTATTTAAGAATTTTATTTTATTTTCGTAGAAAATTATTGATTTTTAAAATCAATAAATTATTTTTCAGTTTATTTCCAATTAAACAACAAATTTCTTTTTACTTTTCTTTGTACGTTTTCGAGGAAGAGGTTTTTGTTTTGCAAACGATTCGAGATTAGTTTTCACAGGAATATTTACATTAAATTTAATCAATTAAAAATTACTCCAAATTTCTCGTAGTTTTTATTAGAATTTGAAATTTAATATCTCAAACAGTTTGAAAATCTCAAAAAGCAATTTCTAACACATATCAAATGACTGGATGGAAAACAAATTTCAATTAATTAAATATTATTAACTAAATAAAATAAAATAAAATAAAATAAAATAAAATAACATAAAATAAAATAACATAAAATATTGTGTTCAGTTGTTTGCAAAACAAAAGAAATTTGAATAGAAAATTTTAAAAATTAAGAATTACAATTTAACAAGAATGCTTGATGTAGCTTAAAATAGGAACCAATTATGTCTGAAAAAAAATAATGTTACATGCAATATTTAATATTTTAATATTCAAATTTAAGAAATGTAAATTTTTTAAGATGGTACATTTGAAAATAAATTTTTGATATATAGTCATAATAAAAATACATTCAATGTTATAATGTGTAAAACAAAAATTACAAACTTCAAACCTCACCATAAAATAAAAGTTTGTTATAATAACTATTATAATAATTTTTACATATAAAAATGGTAACATTACCAATTTAATAGAAAATATTAATTAAAAATATTAATTGTGAGCTTGGATATTAAATTGAAGAGAAAAACAAATATTTGCAAAATATATTTCTACTAATTGGTTTTCAAATTCTTTATCTAAATTTTAACTTGCATTATTTAAATTAAAATAATTTTCTTCATAGTTTTTTAGTTTATTGTAATTACTATTTTATTAATTTAATAATCAATTAAATAAATTTTATGTCAACATAATTAAAAAGGTGCTAATGTATCTTACTGTTTGTCATGGATGTAGCTAGGGGGCATTGGGGACAGTACCGGATGGTACTATTTTGGCGCCTGGAGCAAACTTCTTGAAAAGGCGCCTATATTGTTAAAGTCAAATTTGATTTTTCGCAAATAAAGAGACAGTTTCAAAGCAATGTGAAAAATTTGAATTTTGTTCAATAAAAATTTAACATTATTGTAATAATATATATATATATATATAGAGGAAAAGCGCTCAAAAATGCAAATTTATCAAAATATAGATTATTATGTAGAAATACGTGTTATAATAACAGTCAGTATGATAGTTTTGTTGAGAATAATTATTCTTCAATTTGATCGAAAAGGCGCCTTTTTTTCAGTGTGATTCTGGCGCCTGGTGCGGTCGCTCCCTCGCTCCACCCATAGATCCGGCCCTGATTGGGGAATTTGCACCCCATCCTCCAAATAAATTATAGATTATCAAATATAAATTAGGAATGAAATATTTTAATAAAACCTTTTTGTTTTGTTATGAGAATTGTATGAGAATAATAAAAACAATATATATTTTTAGGGTGATCCGTCAAAAAGGCCTCTGACAAAACGGTCGGTGGCAAAACAGCCCCGACATATAGACCCCGTCAAAAGGCATCTGATATAAGGTCCCTTGGCTAAAACGACCCCTGTCAAAATGTCCCCGCCAATAGAACCGCGTAAACACTGAGAAAACAAAAATACACTGTTTCCCGAAGTTTCACACCCATGAACAACTATACACTTATCCCCACTCGCTCTGGAAAGCCCTAAATTCTATTTTACACCGCACCGCCACATATTCTCTTACTGACCAGACTGAAACATCGTATTTTGCTAACACATGCCGTGAATTCTTTATTGACAAAATTGATCGAATTCGTGCCAAATTTACAATTCCGGCCTCTCCTGGTCCATATAAAATACTAACTACATGCAAGAAATTTGTATTAATAATATACTGTGTTCAAAAATAATAATAATAATAATAATAATAATAATAATAATAATAATAATAATAATAATAATAATAATAATAATAATAATAATAATAATAATAATAATAATAATAATAATAATAATAATAATAATAATAATAATAATAATAATAATAATAATAATAATATAAAATGATGATTGCTTGGTAGCAGCATTTATTATTTAAAACAATAAAATGATAATTTAAGCCTTTTGCTGCAAATAATGTATTTAATGAATGAATTTTCGACTATACGATAGTCCTTGTCAATCTATCGTATTGACAAGGACTATCGTATAGTCGAAAATTCTTTCATTAAATACATTATTTGCAGCAAAAGGCTTAAATTATCATTTTATTGTTTTAAATAATAATAATAATAATAATAATAATAATAATAATAATAATAATAATAATAATAATAATAATAATAATAATAATAATAATAATAATAATAATAATAATAATAATAATAATAATAATAATAATAATAATAATAATAATAATAATAATAATAATAATAATAATAATAATAATAATAATAATAATAATAATAATAATAATAATAATAATAATAATAATAATAATAATAATAATAATAATAATAATAATAATAATAATAATACTACTAAACTACTTAAAGCACCGTGTCAGACACTATGTATCATTCAAAGGTACTTGAATAAATCTGAATCTTTGTTGCACTCATATTTGTTTACACTTTGTTTACACTCAATTATTGTTTGGCATTTACTTGGTTGATCCCGAAAAATTTGTACGCGGTCCTATTGGCTTTTGGGGCCCTTTTGACAAGGGTCGTTTTTGCAAAAAAAAACTTGTATTATATTAGAAGCCATTTTGTCAGAGGCCCTTTTGTCGGAGACTTTATGTCGGGGCCGTTATGTCGGGGCCGTTATGTCGGGGCCGTAATGTCGGGACCGTAATCTCGGGGCCCTTTTGACGGCGTACCATTTTTAGTTAAGTCTTTTCAAATCCAAGACAGCATACCTATTCTCGCGCTAGCTATACCCGAATTTTGGCGATTTATACGCCATAACAAAGTACATAGTCAAGTCCCGGTTTTACCGGTCCACTTACAAGTATCGTTGTGCTTGGCTACGCGCCCAAACCACTCTAACTTCTTCGTATTTGACACATTTAAATGTGTTAGTTTCAAGTTAATAGTTTTGAAGTGCAATAATTTCTTTATTTTATATTTAATAAAACGTTTAATAATCATTTGAATACTTCCCACTAGAGTAAGTACTATCATTCTTTTATTTTGTTCATTTTGTTACCACTGTAATTTTATTGATAGAAATGAGCAATAAATGAAAAGCAAATCAAATTCATTTAACTTTGCTGAGTTTTCTTTCTAAAAGAGCAGCCATTTTGATTTGGCTAACACAGTTATAACTAGTTTATAAAAATGTGGTTTACTAAAACTTCGAGGACAAAGATATGATAGAACAACTTCGATGAGCGGGAAATTTAATGGTGCTAAAGCATTAATTCCGAAACAATTCCCGACAGCCATATATGTTCATCGTTTTTCCCACTCCTCAAATCTAGCAATATCAAGTGCTTGCCCCAATGCTTCCCTACGTAGCTGTATGGGAACTATTGAAACTACAGTTTTTTTCAATTATCCTAAGAGAAAGGCCGTACTTTCAGAACAAATAAGTATTTGAATCCCTGAAAGTAAAAAAGTGGGTTTAAAAAACTATATCCAACACGTTGGATAGACCGCCACAATTCTGTTCAGATAATGAAAGAACTTATGGAGCCAGCCATACATTCTTTGGAAATAATTGCAAAATGGTTAGGCAGAGATTCATCTACAGGAGCAAAAGTGTTACTCAACTTTTTAATTGAAGCAGAATTTATTATTTCACTTATAGTCTTAGAAGACAATTTATATAAGGTCTATATAAGGCATTACAATCGACAAAAAATTGATATATGTGAAGCTTTTAAATATGCAGAAATTTGCATCGAATTGCTTCAAGAAAAACATAAAAATTGTGAAAACGTGTCTTCTGCACAATTAGAGACGCAAATATATTAGCTAATAAAGTATCTAACAGACATTCATGTACCAAGAGTGACAAAGAGACAAATGCATCAGTGCAATGTTCCAACTACAAAAAGAATATTTTCGCAATTCATGTTATATACCTTTTTTAGATCAGACAATTAGTCAAATGAATGATAGATTTATACCTCACAAACATAAAATCATTTGCCTGCCTTATTCCATTGGATGCCAAACTAAAGAAAATGGACGAAGAACTTCAAATGTTTAATAACCTAATTGATTTCTATTGAAAAGATATTGATTGTAACAACATAATACTTGAATATGAGTTTAAGCTGTGGTACAAAAAATTTGAAGAAATTAAAATCAAACCGACTACTGCTATAGATACATTAGCAATATGTGATCCAATTTTTTATAAAAACATTTATATTCTTCTCACAATATTTGCTACTTTGCCCGTATCAACTTGTCCAGCAGAGCGTTCTTTTTCATCACTTAAATACCTGAAAACATATCAAGAAATGCCATGGATGAAAAAGGTTACACTGTTTGGCTTTGTTATATATTTATTAAGACTTTAAAATAAGTCCGAATGAAATACTTTCTGAATTAATAAAGGGACAAAGACGAATTAATATTATATTGAAATATATTCTATGTAATATACATTGTTAATAATTAATAATAAATTTTTTAATTATTCTAAAATATTTTTTTCTATTTTGCCTTGTCAACTTTAAACATTACTCGATGAATTACAATAATTAATAATTTTGCCCCCCTCCAAGCTGAAATCCAGACTACGTCCCTGCTGGTTATTATGTTGTTTAACCAAATAAAAATTTTATTATTTAGATTTATATTTATAAAACTAACTTTTAAAAAAAAGGCGCTATTTTGTCCCGTCATTTATTTTAATTGACTTGTCAAGTGAGTCATTTAACATTTTTAAAATTTTGTATTGGTCTGCAAAAGTCTGGAAACCACTGCTTTATAGCATACCTTTTCTCCATTTTCTATCATTAAAGGTGTTATCAAGTTTTACTTGTAAAATCAGAAAAAAATAACAATTAAATAATACTTCCGAGTGTCAAACTTAAGTTACATAAAGGTTGGTTTGAAAATCTTCATTATTCATTAGTAATGAAAACATAAAGGTGCTTCGTCGTTTCGTCTATGTTCCAAGTACCACGTGCTTGGCTAAATGAATAAACATATGTTTTGTAAGTAATTTATGTAAGTACCAGATAAAAAATGGTTTATAGATAAAAACAAAAAACTACTAGCTGGATTGGTACCAAATTGTAAATGCAAGCACATAAAATATTTGAGTGGTTTATGTTTTAAAATTCTTTAAAAGGGAGCTTTGTTTAAAAATTCTAAAAAATAGTAGAAATGTAAATAAATGTTAATAAATGAAAACATTATTAAATTGAAATTTTAAAATTTTAAATCAAAAAGTAAAGTTTACAAATATCATCCAAACTGCGTTAAGTGAAACTAAAATATATCAAATAAATTTGAAATATTTCTTTTTAATTTTTTTTAAATCGCATTAACGTTAATTTACTGAATTGTTAATTTTATTTGGTACTGATTAAGTTTTGGTTCATGTTAAATTTATTTTTCATGTTAAATTAACTTGCATGGATGAATTGGAAAATATTAGAATAATTATTTTTTAATTAATAATTCGTTATATATATATATATATATATGGTTTAAAATCTCTTTTAGCAAATTTTAAAAAATTTCCAACCAATTACTAGGAGTAATTTATGAAACATTGATAAAAAATTTTGTTTTAATAGATTAATTAAAATTTCATTTGCAATTTATTAAATCATTCAAAAACAAAAAAAATATCTCATCAGAAATTATTGTCAGACAATCTCATTTTTTTCAGTGAAGTTTACAATATTACAGAACTGACATTTGCAAATGGCCATTCTCATCAACAGTTTAGATAGAATGCATTTCGATTAGAAAGATGGAAATTCGAAATTTTATTATTTATTTTGTTTGCAATTTCTATTTATTATTATTATTATTATTATTATTATTATTATTATTATTATTATTATTATTATTATTATTATTATTATTATTATTATTATTATTATTATTATTATTATTATTATTATTATTATTATTATTATTATTATTATTATTATTATTATTATTACTTAAATTCAAATTGAAGATGCGTTAAAATAATATTTTAATCCCTTTGGAATTTGGCATCAACCAAGCTTAATTACAAAATCATTATTAGATTTCAATATTAATGAAATTACAATAATTTATTTAAAATTTAATTAAAAATATTTCTACAGTAACTTTCAGCCAAAATTTAATATCAATTCATTTAAACAAAATTTTAATGATTTCAGTGTAGTGTTCAGAAAAACCTGGCAATGACAGAAACAGTCGAAATACATCGTTAAACGAATGTTGAGTGGCACTTTCTAATAATTAAATCATTATTAGGTTATTAAAATTTTAATAGTGATTTTACCGTTTGACACACTCAAATTTGACATTATTTTAAATTGGTATAGTTTTCTCTGTCAAAATATTTTAGGCTAATCGAGAGCGTCAAATTCTTTAACTTATTTTATTTCAGTGACTTCGGATTCAGTCCTGTTGAAAAGTCCTACCAAAGCATCTTCCGGAATAAATCACATTTTCTTGTTTTTCTCTTTTACGACATATATGCCAAATCAGCTCTCTACACATTATTAGCATTTCTTTCTACTTTTAGCACAAGAACTTATAATGTTCTTGCACCCTTCATAGCCCTATATTATGTCAGTGTAAATACCACACAAAATTATTTTTGCTTTCTTATTGTTAGTTAATTAGCATTAATTGTGTAATAAAAACTTTAAATGTCTAAAATAAAAACATTTAGGCTTTTGTGAAAAATGATTTTTTTACTCATTTGCCGTTGCTTTATCGGTTAGAAATAAGTTATTAAAAAACGTTTGATCGGTTCTTTAACCGCAACGACATAGGAAATATGTGATCATATATATGATCATGTAGCGAATTTGTCATTCATAAAATATGATATTTCTCGGAGCCTTGTGATTAATTTAGATACAAATTTATGAAATAAATTCCATTATTTTCATTGACGTCGAAAGAATAGCAATAATTTAATTGTGTTCATTACAAAGTCTCTCAACTGGAGTATGCCCATAATATTGCTATTTTTTCATCCGTATTTAATCAAAATTATGATATTTCATCTGTTAGACTTTCCAATGCTTTCCCGAGATAATTGGTAAAAAAAGGTTTATAAGTAGCATGATTTCAAATTTTTTAGACGGGTTCTTTTTTATAATAATTTTTATTTCAATTATAACATAGAGCCGTAGTGTAGATAAAGCCTCCAAGGATCTTGTGTCGTGATAAACATTAAAGATCAACTGAAATTAGTGATTATAAACTCATAAAAATTTCTATAAAATTACTGTTTTAAGTCACTTTTTTCTTCATTTCGTTACTAAAAATATATTAAAATAAAAAAATAATTTAAAAATACATCAATCCCTCGCTTTACGAAGCCTATTTTATGAAGTTTCGCTATAACGTAATTTGGAAAAAAATTCACAGTCTCTGTTTACGAAACAAAATTCGATTTACGAATTTTTGATTTTTATTTAATTAGAGAAATCACACCATACGAATACAGAAACAGAATACAAAATAAAACAAACGAATTATGTATTTATTGTTGTGATTACTTGAATATTATAGGTAGAACATTAATATTTTGTATAAATTAGATTTCCTTATTATTTAAACAATTTGTGTTAAGTGAGATATATTTAAACTGGATTTTTTTATTACTAATTTTATTCGAAAGTGTCTTGATTTAACTAAATACACCAATCCCTCGCTTAACGAATTTAGGTTTACGTTCAATTTTTTGGAACAAATTAATTCGTTAAGCCAGGGATTGGTGTACTCAAATTAGTTTATAAATAGTTTGTTTTAATAATCAGAAATCTTAATAAAATAAATTTGATGCATTTTAGTAATTTAAAATAATTTAGTTATTCAGAAGCTTAAAATCAGGGTTTTATCATTTTCTTTTTATTTATATATTTTTATACTTGTTAGATTTCCGAGAAATAGATCTGGGAGTTATGGACAGTTCTAGAGATTCAATATCGGCGGAGAGTAATGAAATTAATAGCTGATGAAAATTAGCTTGAAGCTGGATTGTTATATGAAATTGAATTGCGTAGAAAAAAGTTTGTTTATTGCACAAAATGATTCAAGAAATAACTTTGAGATTTCAAAAGCTTCATGATCATGGTGAGAAATATGCTTTCCTTACTTGGTAAAATTAAATGAAAAATACTAGTTTTATTTAAACCATGATCATGATGATATTAATGAAGAAGAAATCCTCGGTGAAAGAAATAAAATCATCAAAAAAAATTACAGATCATGTAGAAAAGCGATATCCTTGAACTTTAACAGTTTATACAAAAAATTTAGTTTTGAGAACTCAGTTTTAAGTGTTGTAATATTATTGCAAATTTTTATTACAGTTGCTATCATTGTTGTCACTTGTCAAGGTTATTTAAGAATTATTAAAGAATCGACGATGAGGACCTTGCTATACTCTCTATAGAGGAATAATATTATCCATTTCCTTTGTCGTAAATATTTTATAAATTTGTATAATTTACTGTATCTATTAAATATTGCATGTTTTTATTAAGGGGTGGTAAAATTTTCATTCTCCCATAAGTTTTAGTTTTGTCATTGTCTCTTCAAATTACATGAATAAATCACTCGTTGGTTACAGATTTATTTTTATTATAATAAAAAAATATTTAAATAATATTTGTTTGAGTCATTGGATATATATTTCATAGAATACGTTTTTTTGTTAATTTTCAATGATGCGAATCCAGAAAAGTTCCAATGAATAATCTTTTGTTCCAGTTCATTTGCATTAATCAATTTATTTAACGTCATTAATATATTTTTTTCAATATTTAATATTATATCTAATGTGCAAAAAAACATTGAAAAATTAAATATATTATTAACAATAATAATGATGATAATTTTAATAATAATAATAATAATAATAATAATAATAATAATAATAATAATAATAATAATAATAATAATAATAATAATAATAATAATAATAATAATAATAATAATAATAATAATAATAATAATCTCTCTATATATATAAAAGAGCTAAGGGTTCCCTCCATCCAAATTTTACTATTTTTTTAAATTTTTTTTTATTATAATTTTTTTTTGGTTTTTTTTAAATTTTTTTATTATTTTTTTTAAAATTTTTTTTAATTTAGTTTTATTTTATTATTCTTTTTTTTAATTTTTTTTATATTTTTTTAAAATTTTTTTTTATTTATTTTTTTCTTTTTTATTTTTCACCAACCCCGTTAGAACGTGGGTTAATGTTAAAGTTTATATCCAGGGTATTGTTGGACAAGAATAAAATTCAGTTTATTAATATGTTTATATAACTATGATAAAGTAAAACGATAAGTAAAAAAGAATAAATACAGAAAAAAATTAAAAAAGACAACTGAAAATAAATAGTTTTATTGGCCAAGATAATCAGTGTCTGTATTGTGGGGCATTGTTAGGCCCAAAAAATGCTGGTTATAGATGTTCACGTATGGATTAGACGTAAACCTGTTAAATATCTACCACGACTTGCCCTAATTACAAAGAAAAGAAACAGCCAAACTAATAAAAAATTATTTTATATATTTTAACTCAAAACTTCTTTGTATACTATGTTATCTATTACATTTCCTTCCACTTGAATTAATATTCCCTTTCTTGATCTACACCTAGATAATGGCCACATATAGTTGGCCTATGTCCAAAAATAGGGTGAGCTGGTGTAAGGTATAATCCAACTTGTTCAAAGCTCTGCACTGGCTTTTGTTAAAAGTCATTGCTAATGCAAGTCTAACCGGAAATCGCGTTTTATGAAGTATAAATGATCCATCATGTACATGATCCATCATCTGCGGAGTTCAGTGTTATTCGTAGAATAGACACTATTTCGCCTTTGTGATCACCAGTTAAAATTTCACATTGTAAAATTCTAATCCCTATCTTACGTATGATTAATCTCATTGACATTTCCACCACTGAAAGAGATCGATGAAGTAATGATGTCTAATCAATATGCCAAGGCGTATAGAAATTTATATGAGCAATATAATTTGAGCGGAAATAATATGTTGTGTTTAAATTTCACGGAATTCAAAGCAGATTATCAAAGACGTTATAACCTTCCCACATGTGATAGGCATTGCTACTGTTATCGCTACAAGAGAGGGAGAAGTACCAGGGTGTGTAGAGATTAGGGTTTACCCAAAGGGGAAGAAGGACAATGATTACGTTAAAAATACATCATGGCATGCTGATCCGATGTTATTCCCGCTATTATTTCCAGTGGCTGATCCTGGATGGAGTTATAAAATGAAGCAAACCGGGTTAAACAAAAATTTAAGTCCGCTTCAATATTATGGACATCAATCTATTATTATGTTATGGAAGATTGACACAGCACTATCTGATCAATGCATATTTAACAGTTGAATCACAAAGGCTTAATTATATTCAATTTCATCAAGCCACACTAAGGACAGAATCAAGACAGGGATTAATGGATCACATTGCTAATAGCAAATTAAACCTCGAAGAAAAAAAACCCTAGAGTAGAAAATACAACAATTCTTCCAGCAACTTTCAAAGGAAGTCCAAAAGATATGGCAAATCTATATCAAGATAGTCATGGCCATTAGTAGAACCATAGGCCAACCAGATTTATTCATTACTATGACATATAATTCAGATTGGCCTGAAATAAAACGATATAGAGCTAAGCATCTACCATCTGGGACATCCGCAAATGATATGAGTTATATGGTGGCACGAATTTTCGATGGAAAAGTTAAAGAACTATTAGAGAAATTGCCATCGTTATTCGGTTCAATCGCTGCATATGTATATACGATTGAATTTCAAAAAAGAGGATTACCACACGTTCATCTCATTATAACACTTACTAAAAAGCTTTTAACTACCGACGAAGTGGATGCGTACGTTCCAAATAGGGAAGAAAGTCCAAGATTATGGTATAAGGTAATAAAACATATGACTCATGGGCCTCATACCAATAATTCAATACCAATAATTCTATACCAATAATTCTATATCAATTCTATACCAATAACCTATAGTGTATGGGAAGTTTATCATATGTAAGTGTTCGACTAAATTCATTAATCATGTTTAACTTAAAAAACTCTAATAACATGGATATACTATGCTTACGTAACGCCTCCGCTTCGTTCCCTTCTTCAAACGTGATATGATTTCCCGCTATTATTTCCAGCGTTCTAACGGGGTTGGTGAAGCGAAGCGAACAGGGGCGGAGCCCCTAGTAATAATAGTAATAATAATAATAATTATAATAATAATAATAATAATAATAATAATAATAATAATAATAATAATAATAATAATAATAATAATAATAATAATAATAATAATAATAATAATAATAATAACAATAATAATAATAATAAAAATAATAAAGAAATAAAATTTAGGTAGATAAGAAGTTGTAGAATAATTTAAAAATATAAATAATTTAGAATTATTCATAGTGTGATTATTTTATCATTTGGCTGTATAAAGTATTTTTATTTTATGTTTCTGTGTCAATAACAACATTCACTTCCAGAAATGGATGATGGTGACTTTATTGACAACCGGAGGGATTAAAAACATTCCTTTCCAGCACATTAGCATGTTTGTTTAAAATAAAAAATATGTGAAATAAATTTTTCCTTCTTGTTTGAAATAATATTTAACAATTTTCAAAGGAATTTTAAAATCAAAGACATTATAAAAAAAATCATTTTAATTAACAAGTATTCCACTGCAATTACAGTCTGACAAAATCTCACAAAAGTCGCATTTCCAAATAAAATTTTCTACTTAATTATTATCAAATTTAGATTTGATATATATTAAAAATGTAACTAAATTATTGGAAGTTTAATATAAAAAATTTCTAAATTTCTCTCACTAATTGTTTTATCCGTTTAAGAAATTATTATCATTTGTTCAAAGAGAATAGCATATTTAAGCTTGGCCAAATTAATAGGTTTATTAAATTATTTTTTTTAATTTTTAAGCTAATTTTCTTTATATTTGAATTTATTTGAAATCTAATTTTCTTAGCAGAATACATGAAAATTAAAATAATGCCCCCGAAGGAAATTGCATATTTTGAATATGATGAAATTATGTTGATTTTTTTCAAATATAATTATGAAAAAAATAAAAATGATGAATTAAAAAAAAGCTATTTTCACAAAAATATATTTTTGGTAAAAATAATAATATATTGACAATCAAATAATTTTTAAATTTTAGGGCCCAAAAAAAAATTGAGCATATAATATTTTCTGGCACTCAAAATTCGTATTCGTTTTAAAAGTTCAAGAAAAAGCTCAAGCCGAAAATTTAAAAAAAAGAATCATGATAGAAAATAGAAAAGTTTTAGAAATACCCTACAAAAGCCCCTTTATGGACACAGTCATCTATGCACCTAAAGAATGGGAGGTCTAGTCATCACAAAAGTAGTAGACGGCCAGATTCCTAAAATTTATCAATAACAATCATCTGGCAATATCCTGTCAGAAGAACTAATTAATATAGCTGAAACAAGAACCGAAAGCACTATTAAGGATATAGCAATGCTCTCAAATGGTTGGACGGAACATACGCATAAAAAGATCAAAATCAGCAAAGAAGTCATGGCTGGAACAAATCCCATTACATTAGAATAACATTCATCACTAGAAACATTTCATATAGGATGCAGCACTCAAAAGAAGAAGATCTTTTAAAAAATAAAAAACGGACTTTAAAATAGTCCGAAACCAAAAGAGGCCAAAGAAATGATAAAACCAGATATTGTCGTCAGAATGAAGGAGAAAATAATGATTATTGACATCAGATGCTAATTCGACGACACCACAACAATCGAAGTATCAAGAACAAAAAGCCTTAACAAATATAGCAAACTGACTCAAGACATCCAAAAAGAGACCAGGTTACATACAACAGTAGATACATTCGTTGTATGATTACTGGGTACCTGGGATAAAAGGAACAATGAAATCATAAGAAAACTGGGTTCCAAATATGCCGAATATCAAGCAACTAAGGCCAAAATGATTGAAAGAGTAATCAGGGGCTCATGGAATACTTACGAATAAGAACGAGGCTTCCATCAATAAAATTATTGTTCCAGCATCGCAAAAACGACACATTGAATAATTCAGGGCTCCCTATAATAGCTCGCTACTATATATTTTCCGTGTATATTAATAATGTTTTTGAACTTCTCATTAATAAATGTTTTGAATGTTACATCCTGATTTATTTAACAAAAAAAGAAGGAAATTATTAAAAATTATGTTGAAAGTTTCGAAAGCATAACTTGGAAAAGGAATTCTCAAAATTCTACCATGAAACTTAAATTATGTCATTACTTATATACAACTTAAGTGCACAAACCTTTACTCTTGCCTTTTCTGTAATCTTCATTAGTTTGGTGAGCAATATGTAAAATTTAATTATAATTTATTTGCAGTATAGCAATGTACATGAATCTTTAGTGATACCATGAAAATTTAATTTCATACATTTAATTTTAAAATTTCTTTCAATATAAAAACAATGATTAAATTTCTACGTGAATAAAACCGTTCAAAGTCAATGAAACAATTATGACAATTGTTTAAAAACAAAACAACCATTTTCAAATATCAAAATATTTTGGCCAGACTTTTTCAACTGCATAAAACAAAATCTACAAAATAAATGAAAATATTCATTAATTTTTAATAATCAAAATAAAATATTTATTAAGAAAAATCTTTCCACATAATTATTGCCTATTGATTAAAATTAATTATTATTGATTATTTTCTTATTGTTCATAAAAAATATATTTTTTGTTTTGATAAATTAATTAAAAAATATTTTGTTTTAAATAAATCTTATAATAATAATAATAATATTATTATTATTACTATTATTATTATTATTATTATTATTATTATTATTATTATTATTATTATTATTATTATTATTATTATTATTATTATTATTATTATTATTATTATTATTATTATTATTATTATTATTATTATTATTAGTTAAAATCCGGTTTCTAATTAAAATTAATTAATTTGAAATTTAATATTTCATGATATTGTTTATGAAAAATGAATTTTTTGATTATATATATATATATATATATATATATATATATATATATATATATATATATATTGTACATATGTAAATTGTATATATTCACCTCTTCTTGCATGACTGAGTACTTTATTAACTGAGGACATTATTGCT